>VKOC01005532.1:0-29335 GCA_009364415.1 Spea multiplicata | reverse complement strand
TACACATTTTGCTGGTACTGGATGGTTCCTCTGGTGACATCACTGCATAAGTATTTTTAAATGTTAGCACATTTCTTTTAAGCATTTTTCCCCCATAATTTATTGAATATTTTACTATCATTGTGATAGAAAGGTGGGCTCCATTGACTTGCATGGTTGAATGCAGTACTTGTATTCAACCTGCAAGTGGAGCCAGAGTTCTCTAGAGGGTCTGGAGACCATCTAGCAAACTTTTTCAACTTGATTGTTTTTTTTTACAGGGCGGCGTCCTAAACTCTTTTAAAATGGGCATCCGCCGCCATACAACGTATGGCGGATGTTGATGCCCCGGGGAGGGGCCAGACATGGCCCCTGATGCCGATCTTGGCGTTACTGATTGCCTCGACAATCAACGCAATCAAATACATTTTCCGTGAAGTTTGACAGACATCAGTGAAGAAATAGCTGCCTGAAAACTGTCAAAATTATCCTAGTTGAACACCTTGACTTCAAGTCTGCTGTTCATAAACATATACTTTTATGGGGTAATTTACAGTGGGGGGCTTCCAAAATGTCCTAAATGGAATATGGGCCCAGTAAACCAATTTCTGAAAATTCCACATTTGAAAACTAAAATGCGCATTTTTCAGTTTTGCCCTCATAGCTGCCTCAAAAAAAATGCATGAACCATGCATGTGAGGCCTTGTTGGAACCGGGGGATGATTTGTCTGGAGTTGCACATAATCTATACGAAATATAATATGAAATCTAAAGCAACATTGCAATATATGTAAAAAAACCCCCACAAAAATATAAAAATACCTCAAAATCTGGCAGTAATTGGTGATAAAATCCCTGTTTGAAAAGTGTCAAAATTAGCCTAGTTGTACACCTTGACTTATCTACTGTTCATAAACATATAATTTTATGTGACAACTATTGCAGTTATTAGCCTACCATGCCAAATTTGAAAAAAAATACATTTTAAAAATGTTATGCATACCTTGCAATATTTCCTATACTGGTCAAAATAGATGAAAATCTCATTGGTTCAATGTGTGTACAATTTGTTCAATATTGTACAATTTTGTACAATATGTATACAAAACTGTTAAAAAATATGTTTTTTTTCATTTCCCCCCCCACCTTTTCACGTTTATTTCAAACCAAACAATGTACTACCCAGCTTAATATGGTTTCAAAGGAAAGTCCTACTTGTGCTGAAAAAACAATATATGATTTGTGTGGGTGCATTAATTGAGAAGAGAGAAATTACAGTTGAAGAAAGACATAGCAAAAACACAAAAACGGCTCCGGTCTTTTAGCGCAGCCTTAGTAACAAAAACCCGGTCCTGAAGGGGTTAAAACATGCATATATATGGCAAGACCAAAGACTAACTAAGTTTTGAAGTTTTGGAAGCAATACAATTGAGAAGACTAGATGGGCTGAATTACATTTTTTGTATTCTATGTAATCCTTGTTTCTGTCTTAATACAAGGACAAATAAAAGCAGCTACCATAACCGAAGAATCTCATATCATCTTATGGCTAAACTGGTTTCCTGACATTGGAATCATATTGGCTGTTACTTAAGTATGTCTTACATATAAGTAAATCAGGACTATATAAACATAGCTACAATTCTCTCATAGCTACAATGCCCCTTTTGCCAAGTGCTACAATATTCCCAGACACATCACATCTTTTTCTAGATTGATAGATTAAGTGAGTCCAGAATATTTCACTACATTTATTAACTAATAAATAATTACCAAATATAGATGGGAACAAAAAAGAGATATTAATCATGTATGGTATGTAATGGGAAATCTGTGTTGTTATCTGTTCTTTTACATATGATAGATTTGCATAACAACAAATTGTTAAAAAAAGAAAGTAGATACCCAAATCATATAATTATATGTGATATATAAATTATAGTGAAAACAAATTAGGGGAGCTGTTGTCACGCAAATTTTAGGAATAGATGGTTTCAGAGCATACTCTTCGGGTGTGTATGTGGGGCATGAGAATAGGGACCTCTATGTTATGGAAGGGGTCTTGTTTTAACACTATTTGGGTTTAGAAGTACCGTAGACGACACCCCAAAATCTGAATATTAATTTAGGAAAAAAAGAAAAAGCCTAAATATAAGACAACCCTATAGGAAAAAAAAGTTTTACTAGTAAATATTAATTCATGTAAACAATTTTTTCGTATTTAATAAAAGATATGAGTGGGAAAAATATTTGTTTTTATTTGCCAACCTGCCCCCCAGTTATGTACATCTGCTCCCAGGCTTGCCACTCTGCCCCCAGAAATGCCTTATACCCTCCTATATGCCACTCTGCCCCATGATATGCCTTTTAACCCCCTATATGCCACTCTGCCTCCAGAAATGCCTTATACCCCTATATGCTTACTCGTGCCTCCAAAATGCCTTATACCCCTATATGCCATCTCTCCCAATATCATGGACAGAGTGGTTCATATTAGGCGGGAGTATAGGCATTCTAGAGGCAGAGTCATATATATGGCGGCTTTAAAAAGCATCTAAGGCAAAGTGTCACAAAGGGCATTTTGCCTCAGAAAAATCCTTATGTCCCCCAAATAACACTCCCCCCCCCCCCGGACTTACCAGTGCTTCTGACTTCCCTCGTGTCTGGTGGGGCAGCGGTTGGGGGCCGGCATTAGTTCCACCGGGGCTTCTATGACTGAGCACCGGAAGGTCATGTGATGCTGGTGCTCTATCATAGAAGCACCGGCTGAAGTGCCAGCAGTAGTGAGGGTTGTCTGCAAAAGGGTTATTTTAAAAAATAATTTAATTTTTCACATGGCCTCTTTCCTTGGGGTGAAAATGATGACCGATGGCTTTACTGAGATGGAACTTGGTTCCAATCTACATTTGCAACTCCCTGCAGGGCTGTGGGGAATTAACTTCTCTGGCAGGCGAGGAAGGTCTGCACGATGCGCGTAGACAACCCCCGCTGCTGCCTGCACTTTTGCTGACACTCGGTGATAGAAGCCCCGGTGGAAGTGCCGGCAGCAGCTGAGGTTACCAGACAGGAGGATCCAGGTCCCCTGCAGCGCTGCAGGGGATCTGGATCTTAGTCTCATAGTCAGACCTCTATTTGAGGTATGATTAGAAGATGACCTTGATTATAAGATGAGGGGTATGAGCAAATGCTCTGAAAAATACCTTGTCTTACAATCAAGCAAATACGTTATATACCGGTGTGTGTGTGTGTGTGTATATATATATATATATATATATATATATACACATGGATGCACACTGCAAAAGTGCATCGATTTGTCTTTGTCAAAACCTTTTGAATGTATGTACTGTAAGAAGTGCTGTGTAAATTGTTAATGCTATATAAATAAAACTCATAAGTTTGACAAAAATCTAACTTTACTAAAGCTGATTTGTAAATGCAAAAACAAATAAATAAATAAAAATTAAATCACAACTCACTTGCCTGAAAAAAACTAGCAAATACATTAACCTGGGAGTTGCAAATGTAGATTGGAAGCAAGTTCCGTCTCAGTAAAGCCATCGGTCATCATTTTCACCCCAAGGAAAGAGGCCATGTGAAAAATGAAATTAGTTTTAAAAATAACCCTTTTAACCCTAAACTTAACTGACCACTTAACTTTTAAGTGAAATAACGCCATTACCTGCTATTTTTTATGTTTGTTAAATACAGCATTGTGTGCCGCTTCAGCTGGAATTTACATGTGCCACTTTTGTAAAAAGTCAGTATCTTTTTCCCAGCCTCGTATTGTAAAAACAATGCAGTTAAATAAATCACAAACCTAGTGTCACGCACATTGTCAGGTAGAACCTGTAATCAGGTAGAGCAGCGTGTGCAAGTCCAGTAGACAGAACACCAGAGTCCAGTACAGAATAGCCAATGAGCAAGCCGAGGTCAGGAAGCCAGAAGTCAGGATCGTAGCAGGGTAAGCCGAGGTCAGGAAGCCAGAAGTCAGGATAATCGTGAGGGAAGCCAGAGTCAAACGCCAGGAATCAGTATCAGGAACAAGCCGGGTCGGTAACGGGAAATCAACAGGAACGCGTACTGAGATGACACTATACAAGATAGGTACAACCATCAGAAGGCAAGGCTGGAAGGTTTCTGAGGCTCTTAAATAGGAAGAGGAAGTGCAGACCTCAATTAGCATTTTCCCGCCACAAATTCAAAATGCAGTTACGTCACTTCCGGTCCGCGGCCATCTTGGGATTGGCGGGATCTCAAATTTCTAAAAGGACCGGTAGTACCGGCTGGCGCCACTTGGTGGCGTGCAGAAGAGCGAGTACACGCGGCAGGTCCGGACCAGGTTCCAGTAGGCAGCGGCGGCTGCCGTGTGGAGTTGCGGGGCCTTCCCCGTCCTCGCGGCGGTCGAGGCTGCTGTGGTAGGGCGTGGGGGTCTCCCCCTTCTCCGCGGCGGGCTGCGGCTGTCGTGGTAAGGTCGGGGTTCCCCTTCTCCGCGGCGGTAAGCGGCTGTCTGCGGCAGGTGGGGGGTTCCCTCTTCCGTGGCGGCTGATGCCGCTGTGGTGAAGCCGGCGGCCTCCCTCTTTTCCGCGGCGGCGGAAGATCCGTGGACCCGGAGGAACCGGCAGCCAGGTACGTTACACCTAGAGCTTTTTTTAGCATTTTTATTATATGGGTTTCAACTATGATTCCCCTTTTTCATTTTTATTATATCCTCCAGATAATACATTGTTTTTCTGAGGCTTGATCGGGCTTTCTATTGATATCATGTTCAGATGTATAGTTCAACACTTAGTATGAATAATATATTAAAATTTGAAAAAATTGCATGGTTTGATAGTATGGTTTGATAAATTGTAGTTGGGTTGCCCGAAATACCTCAAAATATATTAACTGTCTTAAATATCTTAACTATCTTGACTACCGTATATGTATATAATTCCCATATCCTTTATTACAGACACTGTTTTGAGCTCCTTTTTAATAGTCTATAAAGCAGCAGCTTTGCTGAGCCTGAGTTACTTATTTTAATTGTTTTATTGTTACTGGTGCAATCTGACATATTTCAACATTAATAGCTGAGCACTTGGAGAAGTTAACTTTCCATCCGCTCTCCTCAGAGCTTTCTGTATTGCCTGGTGCTGCACACTGCTCTGAAGCGACCCATGGTTCTGTTTAGTTTAGTTTAAGTTAGTGATGCTCTCCATCTTCCCTTCCTTTTCCTCCATCTCCTTCTGCCTCACTCTGTATGAGAGACCATAGAAAGTAATTGGGACTTAACCCTAAAAATCCTATTAAATTACCGTATATTCCGGCGTATAAGACGACTGGGCGTATAAGACGACCCCCAACTTTTACAGTCCAAATATAGAGTTTGGACTATACTCGCCGTATAAGACTACCCCTCTACCCAGCGTACAACAACCAGCCAGTCACGGCAAGCGATGTACCTTACCGGTGATTTGCTGGTTGATTTGCTGGCTGACATATACATACATGCACTGCCCTTACACACACACACACACACACACATATATAATATATATATGTGTATATATATATATATATAATATATATATATATATGTGTGTAGATATGTATATATATCTATATATATATCTACACATATGCCTGTCCATACATACACATTTATACACTGCCCTCACCACACACACCCCTGCCTTTACACACATATATATATATGTATATATAGTATATATAATATTATTATATAATCACACACAGGCCATGCGTATGTGTATATATATATATAATATATAGTATATATATATGTATATATATATAACACAACACCGTATGTGTATATATATTCATATATATATATTATATACACACGACACGTGTGTGTGGTGTGTATATATATATATATAGTATATATAGGGTAATACACCACGCAGTGTAATATTATAATATATATACTAAAGCACCAGTGTATATATATATATATATATATATATATATATATATATACACACATGTATGTGTGTGTATATATATATATATATATATATATATATACACACACACCAGTGTGTGTGTGTGTATATACATATATATATATATACATATATATATATATTTCTCCCCCCTTTCTCCCCATCTCTTACCTTATCTTCTGTCTTCTTTCTTCCATCCTGTTGTGGGAGCCCGAGGTCTGGCACTTCAGACCTCGGCTTCCCTGCTCTCTAATCACTACGCGCCGGCTATTGATGCCGAGCGCCGGGACATGACGTCATCCCTGCGCTCGGCATCAATAGCCGGCGCGTAGTGATTAGAGAGCAGGGAAGCCGAGGTCTGAAGTGCCAGACCTCGGGCTTCCCTGCTCCCTCATCACTACGCGCCGGCAATTGATGCCGGGCGCCGGGACATGACGGCATCCCTGCGCTCGGCATCAATAGCCGGCGCGTAGTGATTATAGAGATTGGTGGCTTCGTGGGAACCTCCGGCTTGGTAAGTACCCGGCGTATAAGACGACCCCCCATTTTTTAAAAGATTTTTTGGGGTTAAAAAGTCGTCTTATACGCCGGAATATACGGTAAGTGTGGAGTGCCAACAGTGTATACAATTCTCAGTAATACATGTGTATAAATGAACTGGATTTATACTTATCAGAGGAAGTGAAATGCGTTGTGTGGATAGTGTCTAATTAGAATGCCAAGGAGGAGTAGTTTGATCACTACCCATTTGGTGGAGCGGCTGCAGCAAGACAACAAAATAAAAGTTGAAGGAAAGGAAGAGAAAAAAAAAACAAAGAATAAAAAAAGAGACAGAGGAAGGGAAATAAAGATAAATAAAGAGAGAATGTAAGAAATAGAAAGAAATAAAGTGAGAGAGAGGGGAAGGGATAAATAGAGAAATAAAGCTGCCTAGAGAGGAAAAGAAAGAACAAAGTAGAGAGGATACATAGGAAAAAGCAGGAAGGGGAAGAAAGAGAGAAGAAACAAGGATGGAGTGAGAACATGTTAAGAGAGAAGAAAAAGAAAGAGGGAGAGAGTAAAGTGAGATCAAATGATTTTGAGCTCTTGTGGTATTATTAGTGATACCAAAGTACCATCAGCATTATAATGTGTAAAAGAGTTTGATATAGAGTGCTCTGGACATATAAAAAGAAAATGTTTTAAAAAATATATTGCTGCAGAGTGAGCAAGTGAGTTTTTTTTGTCCTGACTAGTGAGTCTGAGGTATATTTTCCCAGGCTCGAGGACATAATAACTAGACAGATAAATTTAAATACATTTACAAGGGGGGACATTTTAGAGTTAAGCCACTCGCAGTCTATGTGCGAAGGAACAGTGTTTGAAGAATGTTTCTCAAACCCAGCTACATTATTGGTTTAAGATGTTATTAAGATAATTATTGTTTGCTTTGTGACACTCCATCAATATTTATGGATGCTAAATATAAATGTTTGGAGGTTTATAGCCTGAACCTAGGATGGAAAATGATCACCTTTCACATGTACTATCAATTTTCATAATTATAAATATTAAAATATACATTTGTGATGATTGATCTTTCCAATACAAATATATTTTGTTCACTCTTCTTAGTGGGTATAATAATATTATATAACCTATTTGTTACATGTTTCAATCCATCATAAAACAGATGTTTTAATTCCATTCTGTGTGATTTTTATGTATTGAGGGATCATTAGAACATTGTGTTTACACTGCGTAGCTTTCCTTAAAATAACCCATAGGTCAGCTAGCTAAGATGTCAAAGCCACACACCCATGGATTTAAACGATACCTTACTGACTGCCTGCTGTGTGTTGAGTGCATTTGATCAATCTGAGCTATAGAAAATGGTGACAACATTGAGACCTGGAACTTTGCAATTCGGTCTGTGCCACATGATCCAGAATTTATAAATAAATACTCAAACATAATAGTAATACTTGTAGAAGACACCTTGATATAGAAACCTTGGTAAGCTTCCAGATTTGTTTAGCACAGTGTTATTGTACATAGCGGTACATTAAAATAAGATCTTTAAATCTATAAAACACAGCAAACAGAAAAGAAAATGTTTTCCCTCTGTACATCCTCAAATGTTATTTTAAGCATTAACCAAGGGAATACATGTTAGGTAAGCTAATTAGAAATATCAACCTCATCAAAGATGTCTTGAGTAAATGTATGGCCCGGGTGGATTAGTTATGGCACAATTTAAGGAGGAACTTTGGCTTCCAATCCAGTTTCCCAATTGGGTTGAGTCTTTAGGGTTCGAGCAGCCATATGATAATCCTCCAGGACCCGGGAAAAAATCTAAGGGTGCACAAGCAGAATTGTGAAGACAATCCATAACCAGGAAACCGAGTTTCAGGATAATCAATATATCAGAGCCGATGTCAGAAAGCCAGAAAATATGATTGTTAAGATCAAGCACAGGATACACTATGACTAGCATAGGTATGACCAACTGAGGGTAAGGATTAGTACGTTTCTGAGGCTTATATAGGGCACACAAAGAGAAAAAAAGCCCCTAATACAATATTCAAAAAGAATGACGTCACTCCGTTTAGGTAATTCAACTGCGGCCATTTTGTGTGTGTCGGAGCTGCATGGCAGGTCGCAGCCAGCTGTTGTAGTTTGAGAGAACCAGACCAGAAGCTGAAGAGGAGTGAGGATAGTCAGAGGCAGCCGTCTTCCCAACGGCATGGCGAAAGAGTTTACATTTGCTGCATTCGGGCAGGTGACAGTTACCCATAGACTTGCTATATTTGCTAGACATCTGAAACAAATTACCGAGTAGGTATTGTATTTTAAGGCAAGTTATAACCGTTGCTTTTGCTATTATATTATTTTTTAATATGTAATAAATGGAGGTAGGAACCTTTTCCAGGATTAAAACTTAACACCTAACACCTCACTACCGTCAATACAGCACTGAAAACATCTCTGTATGTATAAAGATCTTAATGATGGTCCATACCCTCCACCAGGTGAATAAGTGTAAATCTGCGATACAAGATCACATTCTTTCCCTATATTAGTAACAGGTACGACCATCCAACGTAAACAGATAACAAAGAGAGACCATTATTAAGATCTTTATACCTATAGAGATGTTTTGAGTGCTGTATTGACAGTAGTGAGGTGTTAAGTGACTGCAGATATTATTCTATTTCTTTCTTTCTTTATTGAGTTAGGAATTAGTTTCGCTATTGAATAAAGGTTAAGTTTTAATCTTGGGGTAGGTTCCAATTTCCATTTATTACAGTTTTGGTGGAGGGGTAGTCCCTCATTGAGGAGTAGGACGAATAGAGACTTATATAGTAGTTATGTGCATTTCTTATACTACCTAGATATTTGCTTTTATATATCTTATGTAAGAATATTATATTATACCTTATTGTATATACAACTGTCTTTGTCTTATGTGTAATATGCATACCTGGGTTGCCCGGAGATTGCCGGGTGAAGCACAGCTTCTCCGGTTCTCCGGATCAAGACCCGATTCCTCCGGGTCGCAGGAGCGGGGTCTTGACACCCGCTCCCCACCCATTTTCAATTTACATTGAAAACATCAGCTGGACCTCCCACTGACATCAGCAGAACTGCCCACTGATGTCAGGGGAACTCCCACCAATGTCAGCGGGACCTCCCACCGACATCAGGGGGAACTACCGCCGCTCCCTCCCTTCTCACTTTCTACCCTCTCCCTCCCTTCTTACTTTCTACCCTCTCCCTCCTTCTCACTTTCTACCCCTCTCCCTCCCTTCTCACTTTCTACCCCCTCTCCCTCCCTTCTCACTGTCTACCGGCCAAGCGGTCGCCTCTCTCTCTCCTCCGCGTCAAAAAAAAAAAGACGGCGTTTCAATTCTGGGACAATGCATTGTACCGGATTGAGGCTGCTCGGGACCCGAAATTGCCTGTCCCAGGCAATCCAGGACATGCGGTCACCCTAGTCTGCATATGTTAGTGTGTGTGTCTGTTCACATGTGTGTTAGAGGTGTGTCCAGGTGTATGTGAATGTAGGTATGTTAGTGTCTGTGTGCACGTGTGTTAGTGTTGAGTGCCTGGTTGTTGGTGTAAGTGTCTTGTGTGCATATGTGTATGTGTAAGGTGACAAACTGGGGCTTGAGCCACCTTAATAAAGACCCTGAAGGGTTGAATATATTGCTTTTCTTTTAATGGTAAACCAATCATTTAATGGCTTAGGATAATAGGGCTTATTATAGAAGCTTGAGATGTTCTTATACATTTAAGAACTCCTGAAAAGTTATGACACACGTACAGCATTTTTTAATGTTTTACTGATTTAATTGTTTGAGGTTGTGTTTATAGTTCATCACTGATCTTTCTTTATTACTCACAGACATTTAACCTTTTTGACATTTTTTCAAACATTTTAAATCATGGCATCCTTATTTGCAAAATGTATAACTTTACAGTATGTTCATTACTATTTTGGTTTTGAGACTTTATTAAGGGAATATACTGTTTCTGTTATAATAAATATAATATACATAGCTAATAAATACATTTTAAAAAATTAAAATATGCTTTCCTATTCAGAACACTTTGTTTTGTTGGGGGTCCCATCTCATTTTTTGGGATACGTATTGCAACAGTTGGCAATTTTAGTGTGTTTGGGTGTGTAAGTTTCTGTTATTATTCTGAGTGGCTGAGTGTGTTAATGTGCGTGTCAGTGTGGGTGGCTGTATGTGTTAGTGTGAGTTTCTAGATGTGTTTGTGTGTCTGGGTATGTTAGTTTTTGAGACAGATATAGTTTTTGCATAATAAAATATAATGTGTCTGGGTCTGTTGGTGTGCCTCCTGTGTAGGAACCTGTGTTGTTGAAAACAATAAGTCTGGCTGAGTTACTCCTTTGTCTAAGTGTGTTTAAGTCCTCACTTTGTCTGAGAATAGTGTGTGTCAGTTCTGGGTGATTGTCAAACAGTTGTTACTATCTATGAGTTCGTATCAATGTTATTTAAGTGTGCATTTGAGGGTTTTTGAGATGGTCAGGGTGCCTGAAGCCGATTTGTAAGGCTTAAGTAGCTTATCAATGCTTTCTCATAGTTTCTGCTGAGCCTTAACCTTATCACATGGGCTGCACTAATGGGCCCCAGAAGGGCTTGACCTACACTTGTGGGAGCCCAAGAGCCTGGTAAACACCTATGACTTGCCTGGACACAATTCTTTCTAGCATGCAGAGAGAGTGCAATCGAATCCTATCCTATTTTACAGTCCAAACAGAGGGCCTCAAAGGTTCTATCAGCTCCTTACTGGGCTCCAGTCGCAGTAGTATTCTTAAATTATGTTAAATGTCACTAGGTTCAATGAAAGAGAAAAAGGAGAAAACAATTGACATACCTCTTGGCTGGTCTCCACTCCCTTAATGCTTCTCATGCCCACATGGAAGCACTCATCTGTGCTAAAGCTTCTACATGGGCTGTAGACCCACCTTCTTCATCAACAAATTATAGATGGTGTTTTCATCCAATTAGGGGCCCCTAAATGTGCATAGAGGCTGGGGCCCCTGTTGGCTATGCCCAGTACACCAGTACTCATCGCACCTACTGATGGTAGCTCTGATCCAAAGCACACAGACTTTCCATTTTCCTTCAGTAAACTTCCTCTTTCAGAAAACTTTAAAGAAGATATTGACATATGGTGCAGGAGGATTTCAATTTCAGGAGAGTCAGAGTGGGTTAAACGCAGTGCATTCCCACTGATTCAGCTACTTGAGCCCCGCTACCTGGAGGCTTAATGATTGTCTAGACGCACGGCCTAGGAATCCCGTCTGCACCTTGTGATCCTGCAGACTCCGCCGGCGTGGCTAACAAGCCCTTCAACTATTGCCATGCAGAGAGGAGACTAAACCTCTACACAAACTTCCACACTCCCCCCCACCTCTGAACACCGCCACCCCCTTTGTCTAACACCACAGGCCTGACATGACACAGCTGCCAGTTGAACCATCGCACCACACAACACCACAAGACTGGCTCCCAGGTGCAAACCCACTCAACACAGATTCAAGGATTGGAACAAAGACAAAGCAACACGGAGAATTTAAATGCTGTGATCGCGGCATTGAAGGGGTTAACGCTGCACTGACGCTCTCATGGAGCGATCAGGCAGCAGGGGGGTGTTGGGTCAGGTCCACACACTTGCGTGGGGACCCATTCAACACACCACCCCCTTCCCTGAAGCTGCCTGTGGCAGCTGAAACCCCGATTGCAGATTTTTCTTCAATCGCGGTTTCTGCCTAGAGAATCACTCCGTGGGAGTGATCGTAGGCTTGGGGGCGGGCTCTGAGCGGCTCTGCTGGTCTGCCCAGACTCCTGGGCAGACAGCAGCAGCAACGCCCCCGCGATCGCCACGATTGTGGCGATGTAGGGGCGGTTTTTGGAGGAGATGTACCTGGTACGTCCCGGTCTACCGGTAACTGTTAACCAGGAAGTACCAGGTACGTCCCGGTCCTGAAGGGGTTAAGTATACATTAATAGATGGTTTGTTAATACTTATTGTCATGCCTTTCAGAAAGTTTTTATGTTATGTTGTTAGAGGTGCATTTAATATCTTTACCTAGTGGCCTTTTTGCATACCACAACTATGTACTTTCAGACTAGCTGGATAGACAAATTGTAACTTGTGAACTCCTGTAGCTACCCATCATCCTAGTGGTCCAGGAAATGAGGTCACAGGAAAAGCGTCAGCAGCCATCTTACCTTCCAACAGTTTAGTAGTTACAGTACAGCACCAGAGTCATCCAGCACCATCTTGGTTATCAGCTTATCTGTAGCATCAATGGTAGGTTCAATCCCCTTTCCTTAGTGTTTGGATTGTATACTTTATATACTGTAAATATTTATTATTCCCTACAATAAAAGTTGAAAAGTGCACCCAGTGTCTGCCTCAATGAATTGTTAAGGGAGAGGAGTTCAGCTGCCTGTCTAATTATACCTCAACCATGTGTAAGGAGGACAGAACACTTATTTATTTTGTAACATTTAGTATGAGTTTAATGGGGGAAGCACTTAAGAACACATTACAATTGGTTGAACACAGCAACTTCCGCCCCTGGGTAGCTGGGACAAAACCATCATATACCGTATCTGCTTGATTATAATACGAACCCTCAAATTTGGGATCTTATTGGGGAAAAAAAGAAAATGCCTGAATATAAGACTACCCTAATGGTCACTTAAAATCTGCCACTCACTCATTTGCACATTTAAAATTTTTTCCTACCTGACAGTCTGTGCTCCTCTTCACAAATTATTTATGTATACCTGCTTATTCAGTTGATCGATATCTGCAGTGCTGTTTCCATGTGTTTATTTGATCTATATCCTCAGTGCTGAGTTTACATGTGATTTCCAGTTGATCTATACCTGCAATCCTGGGTTTGTGTGTTCTCTTGATCTATACCTGCAATGCTATGTTTCCATAAATTATTATTGTATAGCTGCAAATAGAGGATTTGTATGTCTGATTCTGATTCAGTGTGGCGAATATCTTTTTTTGGTGCAAGAAAAGGAGTGATTGCATCCTAGGGAGCATTTTTTTCAATAGAAAATGAATTGGCAACAGGGTCTAATATTTCTATATATATATTGGCAGCAGGGCCTAATATTAAGTTCAGTTCTGCTGTTTTCGATCACGATCTTTACTTCAAAGGGATAAGTACATATGATGTAGCTAAAAATGCATGTCTAACGTATATATTATATATATATATATATATAATATATGTGTCTTTAATCTCATGCGCTTCTTCATAGGGTGTCCCTGAATGGCAGAAATAAAATGTGGTCACCCTAACCACGCAGCAGTCATATGCTTTAAAGTGCATATGATGGCTGGAATGTCACTTTAAAGGGGTCATCCTGGTGCAACTCGCAGTTAAAAGAACCAGCTCCTTTGTGGTAACTTAAAGCATATTTTTTCCCTTTTAAAAAACAAACAAAAGAAAATATTTCAATTGTGTAATGTCACCATAGTAAAAGCTGCATATTTGCTCAGTATTGAGTTAGAAGGAATGACTGAACAAAGTACATTTTAAGAGGCAAAATTCACCCCTCTTGAAAGAGCATGCTGGGAACAAATATTGACAAAAGGAAAACTAACACATAATTAGAGGATGCTTTCATGTGAAGATTTTTTGATATTCAAAGATATATAAACATTTCCTTGACAGAACTCAATGATTGAAATTAAGAATAAAAATAAAATAGCTTTCTTTTATAACATACATAACATAACATCTTCAATTTTCTTAAGTATATGGAAAAGTGTGTGTTTTGTATTTATGTATACTTTGTATCCATTTTTATATTGTGTTCATTCTGTTTGGATATGTGCCACTTATATTGTCTTTTATATGCTGAGAGGAATCACCATAAACAAATGACTATTCCACTCATCACACATGTTCCAGGAAAAGGAAGGCATGGGGCTGAGGAAAACATTGCAGTGAACCCCTTTTTTAAAAGGGTATTCCCATCAAATAATTTTAGAAACAGTTCTAGTTTGTGCTTAATATAACATTTTCAGACAGCTTCTTATTAGCCATCTGTCTATGTTCTAGCTAAGCCCAATCTACTAAACACTTTGAATCATTGTTACACTGCTTGTGTTAAACAATAAAATAGCTCACCTAGTCAGGCTTTCTAATGAAAGTCTAAGGAACAGACTTCATTAGCATTGCTACAAAGAAGTAGCTCAGTGTGGTGTTTGTAGAGGCGGATTAGGTTGGGAGGGGAAGCAGGGAGGCAATTGCCCTTGGGACGTGCATGCTACTGGGCAACTAGCTCGCTACATTAATAAGTCCCTCTGAGAATAGTGAATGCATGGAGATAAATATGTCCACCACCAAATCTCTCTCCATCAATGTGCCCTCACAGTCTACTCGCAGCTATGTGAAAGCTCAAGAACACAACATGATTTCCTGGTGTTCAAAATCAGGCAGCATATGAGAACTGTGAGGGAGTAGCAGGAACGACCTGTCACTAACTGTTGGACCACTGAGCCAACAAAGGTAGGCTAGCTGGGAGATTCTAAATGTAGATGTTTGCGTAAGAGATGGAGTGAGTGTGTATATGTGAGTGTAAGTATATGTAGATGTATGTATGTATGTTTAAGTGTGTGTATAAATTAATTTGTATGTATCTTAATGAGTTAAATAAAAAAGTGTAAAAAAAGAAAAAAAACAACCAACAGAATTATGTAAATATATTCACATTTCTGCTATGTGAACTGGACTAGTTTGTATACATGTATGTGCATGTATCAGTGTACGTGTCAGTATATGTGTTTATATATGTGAACTTATTAGTATGAACATGTGTGTGATTGTGTATATTTGATAAAAAAAAATTCACATGTATATAAATATATTGTGTGTGTGTGTATGTTTGTGTAAAATAAGGTTAAGCAAATAAAAAAAAGCATAAAAGAAAGTAATAAACAGAAGTATAGGCCTGAAGGACCACTTGGTCTTGTGATTGTCCTTCTCAACCAGCCTTCCCCTTGGGTGTCAAAAAAAGTAACTCAAACTATCACATGGCTGACAACAATGGAAGCATCTAGGTATGCAAAGTTTACTGAAGTAAAAGGAGATAAACATTACATTAATGCAGTGGTAGGATTCAGCCGGTTCGCGCGAACCGTTCCTTAAAGAATGAGCTGGTTCGCGCGAACCGTTCCTTAAAGAATGAGCTGGTTCGTTTCCGTTTTTCAATTACCCTATTATAGGCCGCACTTTCCCCCCACTAAAAGTGGTTGTGCAGCCTATAATTGGGTTTAGGATCCTTTCATGGACGGCACCAGCGCTGCTCAATGACCTTTGTGGGCTGTGCCAGCCCTGTTCAGTGAGGAGGATGGGTGGAGCCGCCAGCAGCAGCGGGGTTGTCTGCATCACATAGATGTTTGAGAGCGGGAATCCAACGGAGTGCACATCGGGGTCTTCAGTCAGGTAAGTTTAAGTAACTGGGGGCATGCTTGGCAGTGGGAGGCTGGAACAAAGATGTCTATGGGAGACTGGGGGCAAAGGCAAACTCTGTCCCCAATTTCCTATAGGCATCCTTGTCACTAAATAGCTTCCCATAGTCCCATGTTTAGTGACAAAGATGCCTATGGGAAACTGGGGGCAAAGGCAAACTCTGTCCCCAATTTCCTATAGGCAACTTTGTCACTAAATAGCTTCCCATAGTCCCATGTTTAGTAACAAAGATGCCTATGGGAAACTGGGGGCAAAGGCAAATTCTGTCCCCAGTTTCCTATAGATAAATCCAAAAAGTGATTGGAAAAAGCTGGGTGCTTTCTAGTGTAATAAAAAGTGAGGATAGAAATAAATGGAATTTAATACTTTCCCTCTTAATCTCTTGCAGCAGCCACCTCAAAAGACACCTCTCTCCAGGTGTCAAAAGCAAAAACGGTTCCGTTGAGGGGCGCTCATACAAGATAAGGGACAAACAATAATAGTGTAGGGTGTATATGTAAAATACCGTATTTGCTCGATTATAAGACGCCCCCCCAAATCTGAATATTAATTTAGGAAATAAAAGAAAAAGCCCGAATATAAAACGACCCTATAGGAAAAAAGTTTTACCAGTAAATGTTAATTCATGTAAACTATTTTATTTTAATAAAAGCTATGATTGAGAAAAATATTTTGGTTTTATTTCCTTCTATTTTCCAACCTGCCCCCCAGTTATGCACATCTGCCCCAGAAATGCCTTTTAACCCACTAAATGCCACTTTGCCCTATGATAGGCTTTTTGACCCTATATGGTACTGTGCCCCCTGATATGCCTTTTGACCCCCTATGTGCCACTCTGCCTCCAGAAATGCCTTATACCCCTATATGCCACTCTGGCATTTAGAGGGTTAAAAGGCATATTATGGGGAAGAGTGGCATATAGGGAGGTTTAAGGCATTTGAGGAGGCAGAGTGGCGTATAGAGGGTTGTGTGCCAATAAACCATGAAAGCAAGGAGAAATTTAAAAAAGAAAGAACGGCAAGGTGAAAAAAACAGCTGCATGACTACCAAGGAGCCATAGAAAAACATGGTATTCTGAAATATGATAAATATTGGCCACTCGGAAACACCATAGGTATTTGACATTAAGGAGTTTAGACAATTCCTTGATGGACCTGTGGAGAAACTACAGTCCTTATTACACTTAAAAAAAATAATCTGAAAAAAACAAACTTAAGGGCTCCTCACTCGCCCTTACTCACGCTCTCTCCTGCTCTCTCACACTTTCTCATACACTCTCACGCTCTCATTCACTCTCTCTCGCAGTCTCTAATACTCTCTCTCAATGTCTTCCCCAACTGTTTCTGTGTCCCTTTCTCTTTTTGAGCAGCTCTTTGTATTATTATTTATCATTATTCTGATCTCTGACAGCCGGGGAATGTATGCGCGACGGACGCAGACAAACCCCCGCTGCCAACTCCACCTCCTTCCGGCTGCAGCAGAAGGAGACGTCAACCCGCTGCCCCGGCATTTAATAGAGCACTCTGCCTCCTGAAATGCCTTATACCTCCCTATATGCCACTCTGCCCCGTAATATGCCTTTTAACCCCCTAAATGCCAGAATGGGATATAGGGGTATAAGGCATTTCTCGAGGCAGAGTGCTCTATACAATGCCTTTTAACTCCATTAATGCCACTCTGCCTCCTGGAATGCCTTATACCTCCCTATATGCCACTCTGCCCCATAATATGCATTTTAACCCCCTAAATGCCAGAATGGGATATAGGGGTATAAGGCATTTCTGGAGGCAGAGTGGCACATAGGGGGTCAAAAGGCATATCATGGGCCACAGTGCCATATTGGAGTGGCAAGCCTGGGGCAGATGTGCGTAACTGGGGGACAGGTTGGAAAATACAAGGAAATAAAAACAAAAAAAATATTTTTCTCAATCATAGCTTTTATTAAAAAAAATAGTTTACATGAATTAACATTTACTGGTAAAACTTTTTTCCTTTGGGGTCGTCTTATATTCAGGCTTTTTCTTTTTTTTCCTAAATTAATATTCAGATTTTGGGGGGTCGTCTTATAATCAGGGTCGTCTTATAATCGAGCAAATACGGTAAGGCTAAACAATGGCACGAGCCAAGGCTGCCCCTTATCTCCCTTGCTATTCTTCCTGATTATGGAACCTTTAGCCTAAGCTTTACGAAATAATGTCGATATTACTGGTATTACCATAGCCTCTGCCTTTAAATATCTTGGCTTATGGATCCCTGGTGATCTTTCCTTAATCCGTATAGGACACTACTCTCCTCTGTGACGAACGACCTCCGCAGGTGGGCGGCCCCCCACATATCCTGGTTTGGACGCATCGGCTTTATTAAAATGAGTAACCTCCTGAAGTTTCTCTACCTTTTTCAGTGTTTACCAATTTCTCTACCCAGATCCTTCTTCAGGGCGTGTCATAGGGTCTTCATGAGGTATGTGTGGAGGGGTAGTAAATCACGCTTATCGTTTGCCCACTCAACCAGACCCAAAACGAAGGGGGGTTTGGGCTTCCCGAACATTGAGTGGTACTGGATGGCCGCTCACCTGCGGTGAGTGGTGGAGTGGTCGGTGGAGGCACCCAAATTATGGGTAGCCCTAGAGAACTCCTTTTTTCTTAACTGCATTTCTGCCGTGCCGTTGCTGCCAGAAAAATTTTGGGGGCTTACTACACGCACACACCCCACCATTTCAGCATCACTGAAAGTCCTCAAACGTACAGCTGCAAACACAAGCCTTACCTCCATACCAGGCACACTATTCCCACTGACTCACAATCCTGATTGGATAACAAACTCTGATGCCGCTACATCATGCGGCGCTTAGGCTCCACCACATTCTCCTCCCAGACGGATTCCGTCCTCTGAAGGACAGACCTCACCACCGTTCCACTTGCTCTTTTTATACCACAGCCTCAAACATTATGTCTCCACCTTACTCCCGAACTCCCATCTCTCCAGGCCCTTATCGGGTCTCGAACAATTATGCACTCTCTGCTCAGAACCCTCCCATTTATTGTCTAGGCTCTACGCTCTCTTACTTGATGGGCATGGGAATAACAAACCTTACTTTATGAGCCTTTGGGAGAGGGACCTCCACTCCGTCTTTTCTGACGCTGATTGGGATAAAATACAGGAATGTAACTATAAATTACTATCTAGATGGTATAAAGTCCCAGCCGATCTTCACCACTATCTCCCCCTGGTCTCCCCGCTCTGCTGGCGTTGCAGGCTGGAGGAGGATTCATATGTTCACCTATGGTGGTCATGTCCCGATATCCAGGTTTTCTGGCAATCGGTGGTTAAAGTAATTAATAATATTGCGGACCCAACCTTCGTGGCGGCTCCTGAATCACTGCTCTTACACCATACATGACACTCTTTTGGCCCCTATAAGAAATCACTCACTATCCATTTAATACACGCTGCTAAGTCTATCACACCCAGATATTGGAGAGCTTCAGGCCCTCCACCCATTGACGCATGGCTTACTAAAGTCAACTTCATATACCGTATGGAAGATTTGGTAGCTGTAGGGCAAGGTCAAGAATATGCCAATGGCTTTAAGTGGCTGCCTTGGACCACTTTTGTCACCTCTGGTCGATTGTTAGACCTGCTTTCACCCAATCACTAACACCTCCATCTCTTGGGAACATACATACACTATAAGAAGGCCCTCTGAGCCCCTTTCATACCATTCATCACTCATTCTATACTTGCAATACAGTCACGGTACACACTCGGAGCATTGTTTGTATGTTGTATTAAATTTTATTTTCCTTTATGTTACCTTTTTTTCCACTCTGTTACTTAATCTCCAATTTGCATGCCGGGATAATCCTCTCGGTTTTGACAGGCACTGTTGCTTACCTTGATAAGATGCTTCCTCGCGTCATGACATATGTGTTTTTCAGATGTATTTTCTTTTTGCTGACAAGATACATATACTTCGCGTCTTTTCCATGCTGACTCTGGATTGCCTGGATTGTAATTTTATCCGCTGCCATTGTGTAACGCATAATTTCTGTGTTTAAATGACATTTGTTTCTGTACTCATATTGAAATTGTATGGTAATGCCTGTCCTGGAATATACCTTGTCAATAAAAGGAGATTTGACTAAAAACAGATACCCATTGCCTCTCATTCCCGAACTCTTGGATCGACTCAAAAACGCTCGTATTTTTACCAAGATTTATCTCTGGGGGGGCCTACAATTTAGTTCGCATACGCGAAGGAGACGAGTGGAAGACCGCTTTCGGAAGCCGTTACAGACATTTTGAGTACCTCGTAATGCCCTTCGGGCTATGCAATGCCCCTGCTACGTTTCAACATTTTTTAAATATCTTCCTGGTGGTCTATCTGGATGATATTCTCGTATTCTCATCAACACTATCTGACCATCGTGATCAGGTCAAATTGGTCCTAGGACGCCCACTCGCACACCACCTCTACGCTAAACTAGAGAAATGCCAATTTGAATCCTCTCAGGTAGAGTTCCTGGGGTTCATCATCACGCCTGGAAACTTACAAATGGACCCGAAGAAGATGTCAGCCATACTGGAGTGGCCGGTACCCTCTGATAAAAAAGCGGTCCAACGCTTTATCGGCTTCGTGAACTACTACCGCAAATTTATGTGGGCTCCATTGACTTGCATGGTTGAATGCAGTACCTGTATTCAACCAGCAAGTGGAGCCAGTTCTCTAGAGGGTCTGGAGACCATCTAGCGAACTTTTAAAACTTGTTTGTTTTTTTCACAGAGCGGCGGCCATCTTTATTGATGGCGAAGATCAACGGTAGCTGCGGCTGCAAGGCCGTTTAAGCGAAGAAAGTGATCCTTGATCACTTTCTAAGCTTATTTAATTTTTTGACGGTTCAGGACCGTCAAAGGTCATTTAGTGACCTTCTTGTTATGACGGTCCTGAACCGGCAAAGGTAGTGAAGGGGTTAATAGTTTTGGGTATATCCCATCAGGTCCCATAGATTTGTTTGTGTTTACTTTGGAGAGGTCAAGTAGAACTTCTTCCTCCTTCAACACAGCTGTTTTACATGTCCCTCACCTTTGTTTCACACCACTGTATATAGGCCACTGATCTCAGGATTGCCCACAGGTGTGTCAGGGACCCGACCGAAGGGGGCATAAGGACACAAAAATCCCAGATAGCCTCCTGGTGTCAACACGGGTCGGAGAATGGTCATACCCATGATCACTGGTTTTAATCCTGTGGTTCCTGACACTACTATTATGCCCTGTACTATTTCTTTCCAGCCCACAGATTATCCAGCATTTCTGCCTCTGACCTGACAGAGCCGATATATTGGTGGTAGATGCAAACATCATAATCCTGACAGCGTTTGAATGCCTGAATAAAAGTTTGAACATTCCCTTCCCTTCCATCACAGAAGGTCCAGTCTGTGCACAGGCCCTGCAAGTTATACTAAATAAAAAAATGGATAATTTGGGTTGAACAAAGATGTAATAATGGAACTGTTTGACTCCCCAAGTGTTATACAGCCTGCATTAAGGAAATTAAATAATTGCCTTAAGCAGTTGAACTGTAACTCCAGTGTAACATGTTAGCACAGACAATATATATTTATCTTTGTAACATAATTTCATGCTTATGCTCTGGGTCGATCAATCTGGTATCCTTTTGACAAAGACACTTTCATTTCATCTGTACTATCTCGATCAGTTTTCCCACTCAATTAAATGAGCTGCCTAATGCATGAGGGACTTTGTAATTAAATGTAAGTTATACAGAATAAAAATCTTAATGCAGATTTTGACAGATTTCCCAAAAATTAAGACGAGTGCATAGTAGAAAATTAACTAGTGCTTCAGGATTCAAGCTTATTTGTATTTTGTATGTCAGAAGTCTTAAAAAGAGATGTTTTTTAAATACGTTCATTTAATATGGTTTTACTTTGACAAAACATGAATTGCACTCTCTAGTATATAAAGCACATAATCTTT
Organism: Spea multiplicata; assembly: GCA_009364415.1. Classification (NCBI taxonomy): domain Eukaryota; kingdom Metazoa; phylum Chordata; class Amphibia; order Anura; family Pelobatidae; genus Spea; species Spea multiplicata. The sequence continues at coordinate 7,378 of VKOC01005532.1, read as the reverse complement.
AGTAGATTTGTCACTTTATTCATTCTTCTGTAGGCTTAATCAAATAAAGCTTAATTGAGATGTTGAAGCTTTTTCAGTTTCTGTTGCAACAACAACAGTGTTTGGTTTTATATAAAAAAGTATGAAACTGAGGCTGCTTGCACAGCCCAAAATCTGTAGGAGAGGTAAGCATGTGTGGGATGGGGGTTATGTATGTTTGTATGTATGTGAGCATTAACATCTATGTATAAGTGTGTGTGAGCAAGGATGTATAAGTGTCAAGGATCAAGGATGTTGTTCAAGGATGTAGATGAATAAGTGTATGTGAGCATGGCTGTGTATGTGTACGTGTGTGAGCATAGATGTGTATGTGGTGTGAGCTGGAGTGTGTGTGTTTGATTGAGTGTTTACATGAATGTAAGAGTATGAGTAAATGTGTGTGTTAGTATGTGTAAATTTGTGTAAGTATGTTTATAAATGTGCCATAGTGTATGTTGGAGGAGTGACAAGGGGCAATGATGGCACTTACGTGCTGTTTGGGGGCAAACATGGCACAGATAAGCTGTTTGGGAGCACTGACAAGCTGGAGCAAAGATGGCACAGGCAGGCTTTTTTTGTGGGGACTGATAAGCTGCTTGGGGCAAAGGTGGAACTCACTAGTTGTTTGGGGGCAAAGTAGGTACTCACAACCTGTGGCACTGTGGAACACGTTACTTGGTAAAGTTGGGAGGCACCCGGGCAATTTTCACACCTGTGCCCTGCAGCTTTTTAGTTAGCCAATGAAGCCAATGAATAAAGGTTCAAACTCAACAGTATGCAGAAATTAGTTTTTTTATTATGGATTTATAATCCACCAAATAGTATACAGAAGCAAAGGTACACAGCCCAGAGACATAGTGATAAAAAAAGACTTTGTGCCATACTGAACACTTAATCAAAGGCTGCTACCTTATTTGTAGGGCTAGACAGGGTGCATAGCAATGGCCTCTCGGCTAGGACCAGGTAGAGAAATAGTGTGCAGATGAGATACAGAGTTAGAGGTATTGAGTGGATTGAGGGCAGCAGGTATAGTTGCGGTCTTACGTCAAAATTGAGTGCAGGCACTTTAAGAAATATTCTTGTCAGATGCGCATGAATGCGCATCACAAAGACTTACCGGATGCCTCCAGTAGCCGTAAGCGGATGGCGCAAGATGGTGGAGGATCCTTACTCACCTCACTGCAGACCTTGAGGATCTATGGAGCACCTGGGAGCACGCTGGAAGATGACGGCTGCATGTTGAAGAGGTAAGTGCTCTGTTTGATACTCTCACTTACTCTTTTTCTTACACTCTCGTTCACACTCTCTCATCATGTCTCTCTAACTTCTCTGACAAATGCTTTGGTGTCTTGTCTCCTTTTCTGCTGTCCCCAATAGACACAGTATAAGGATGCACTGGTAAGTCTGGGAGCAGAATGGCATATCAGGGGGGCAGAGTGGCATATCAGGGGGGTTTTGGCATATCATGGAGATATGTGGCATATCTGGGGGCATAAAGCATATCTGGGAGCAAAAAACATATCTGGAGGTATAAAGCATATCTGGGGGGGCAGAGTGGCATATCTGGGGGGCATAATGCATTTTGGGGGTATAAAGCATATCAGGGGGGCAGAGTAGCATATCAAGGGGGCAGAGTAAGTAAGGTACATTATGAATTAAGAGGGGACCCTAAAATGGCTATTGTTTTTTCACATTTCTGTTTGTACATAACATATCCTGTCAATAGCATGTCTAACTGCATAATAGATACCACAAATTTAAAAATATATGTATTCATGTTCATTAGAAGATTCCACTAGTGTGTATTTTTCTATATACCAAACTATAAGGGTGAGGCCAGTAATCTGGCCAATATGGTGCAAGCAATATTGAGAGTCACACCAAATTTGGGGTGGGTGATGCTGGGAGGTGAAACTAGTTTTGGTAAAATGGGATGGCCCAGAGGAGTCCTTTTTGAGATTTTCTTCATATATAAATACAAATGATTACAATCTAAAACTTACATTGGAACATGACAAAAATAATGTTCATACTAATGGCTATTTAGAAGAATAGTTGCCACTACCCACAGTAGCTTCAGAGAAATCCAAGGGCCTGTTTACCAGATTTATGAGAAACTGCAGTTCTGTTGTAATATATATGGAAAAATAAATTCATTGAAAAACAATATTCTAACAAGAATTAATAAGGTCTTACATTTCATAAATATACTAAGAGGACAATTATTAGGTGAACTAGGGGAAATAAACAGGAAGATGTAGTTATGAATTTAGCACACACGTTAGGAAACATTTTTAAAGAATATTGGTCTATTGTGGTGGATGTGGTGGATGATCTCTTGGGACAATATATTCCTAGTGGTCCAGGAAAACATTGAAAGGGGTTATACTAAACATATATTGCCCTTCCATTGCAATAGTTGCCTAGTGTACCATAATGAAAATCTTATTTTCATGTGATTTGAACAAGTAAAAAAATAACAGGTCATGCAAAGTATTTGGTCATCTTGCATGAACCGCACATTTGAGATCTCCTCAGAGTGGCTCGATGATATTAAGGGCAGGAGACTGTGATGGCCACTCCAGAACCTTCACCTTTTTCTGCTCTAACCACTTTAGGGTCAACTTGGCTTTGTGTTTAGCATCATTGTCATGCTGAAAAGTAAAGGCTTATTTCTGGCAACTCATTTTTGTTCAATTATCGTCGTATTGTGCTCCTTGAAACAACCACAGTATCTTTTTTTCCAGAGCAGCCTGTATTTCTCCTGAGATTACCTCTGGGTTTTTTCTTTGTATCCTGAACAATTCTTCTGGCAGTCGTGGATGAAACCTTTCTTGGTCAACCTGACCTTGGCTTGGTATTAAGAGATCCCCAAATTTTCCACTTCTTAATAAGTGATTGAACATTGCTGACTGCCACTGTTGCACAGGTCTTTTGATGACTCAGTATGAGTCAAGCTCATTGACTATTTATACACAGCTAAAAAAGCCACAGGTGTGGGAAATTAACCTTTAATTGCCATTGTGTGTCTGCAACAAGGCGTTCAAGGGTATGTAAACTTTTGATCAGGGCAATTTTGGTGATATCTATTATCATTATGATTTAAAAGGGAGCTAAAAAAACTATTTGATAAATGGCTTCATATGATCACTAGCATTAAATAAAAGATACATTTTTGCACGATCTGTGATATTTTCAAAATCAATGCCAACATTTCACAAGTTCTGCCAGGGTATGCAAACATTTGAGCACAACTGTATGATTAAAATTTATGAAGCATTTAATATTTATATCTACTTAAAATCAGTTTTAAAATATTATATAATGTCACTAAACAAGACTATGATGAAATTCACCATATTTAATTATTGAGGACTTTACATTCTTTACAACCCTCTATATCAGTGTTGACCGTCGGAACAGCAGAACAACACTCCCTTAGTTCATCCGTATTGATCGATGCTCAATTTTTATCTCTGTGGGTGCACTGTCAAAAGTCTTTTTCTGCAAGGAGAGTTTCACCACGGTCGTGATTCTACAAGCAACAGCAACTTCAGCTATTTGGATTAAGCAACGGTCCTTCATTCCTACACGTTTCTGGGTCCCTTCTTTGTGCACAAGGAGAGTAAGAAGCCCGGTTGGGGGCAACTGTGAAGTTGGTCTTTGTTAAAATAAGCTGTTAAGCATTTCAATTTTATAAGAAATTCAATTTTGTTTTTGAGTGTTTTTACCATAACTTCATTTTTATTACATTTTATTTTTGAGATCTATCTAGTTATTGTTTTTTTTAATATTTTTTATAATTTTTTAGCCATGAGAACCATTCCTACAATCTGCATGTTTCCTGTATATGCCAGTATTGTGGTGACTTTTTGATTGCTATAAAAATTCAGCAATAAGGCAGACAGTATAGGTGTGCCAAATTACTTGTGTATTACTAAACATATCTACTTATTTTAGCCCCTAAGCCATTCATAGATCCAACTATAATGGTGCACTCTGGCACTTTTAAATTAAGAATCTGCCCCTCATGCTCACCCCCAACCACCTCTCTTTGGCAAATACTAAGCAGCAAAATATGGAACTGCCTTGAAAACAGGCGTGTCAATCAATCAATCAATCAATACATTCCATAGTTCCTGTGAAAATTGATGCTGGCTTAAGGCTCATTTTGTAAAAAAAACCCCAGAAAGATCTCAGAAACTTTTGCTTTAACTTTTTATTTTAAGGGAAATAATTACATTTTGCAGTTATTTCCCTTTATATGTATGTGTCATGTATCCTACTGTTAAGCAAATATATACAAGTTTTACTTTATAGTCTAATATACTGACTCATTTTCCGCTCAATATTTTTGTACATCCAATTTTCAAAGAAATGTTTGTAACAAGAAATTAACATTTAAAAATAAATAATAACATCAGTGACTTTGAAAGACTATGAAATAAAGATTATTATTTTATAAAAGATTTGACATTGTGTTTTTGCACAGCTTGGTTCCTTAAAGTTTGTACTTACCGTTGGATATAATTCATGAAGTATAATAAAAAAAATCTAAAGAACTATTAGGTATTTCATTGTGTTGAGAAAGGAATATTTAAGAATCTACTCACCCTCTCCCCAGTCTCCAATGTCGGCAGAATGCAGCGTCGGGTTTCCTCTCCCCCTCTGCTCGTCAACACAGACACGAGCAGAGGCTTCTTGCAGGCACATCCCCTCCACTACCGGCAGAGGCCAGCAGGAAGGAGGACACACTCTCAGGTTGCTATGGAGATGCGTCCCCTACCTGATGCTGATAGACGAAGGACGTCTCTCAGTGTCATGTCATTTTGGCGCCAAATTCAAATAATAAAAGCCCCTTTCACTCAGTAATCAGTGCTCAAGTATAAGCTATTGTTGTCTCTATACCTAAGCGTTCCTGTTCCTATCTACCCGTGTACCAGACCTCCTTTTGTGAATTTTGACCAGTGTACCTTGCAGCCAGCCCCGACCATTTGCGTGTGACCTGACTTGGATTTTGGATTCTCCTTTTGTACCTCGCTCGCACTTTGTGTGTTGTTAGTTGCAATTTGCTATTAGGAACCATCAGCCTTTTAGCTTACGGGTCAGCCGTGATACTTAATGACCTATGACGTGCCTGATTTAATTTAATTAAACAAGCTTAGAAAGGGATCTTCGTTTAAATTTTGTCCCAAGAGAGTCCCAAAGTCACTCCTGCTTACTCCTGCTTCTACCTCTGTTAATGTGCAATCACAATGTTAACAAGTAGTTTTGTAGGGTAGCAACACCTATATGATTTTTTGTAAAGCAAACTGGGTGTAAAGAATCTCATCTTTGCAAGTGTATGTCAGCATATAGAGCAATGTGTTAAAAGTGCTCAGGTATTTTCTGTCTCTCCCTCAATGACCCTATTATGATTTATTTTGTTCTGAAATAATGCAGACAGAATATAACGTCTCTGGGTGTTTCTGCAGGTAAGATATATGGTTTAGGCAACCGTGGAAAGCAATCAATAGTGAAATCTAAGTCTTCATGTTGTGATGTCATTGCTTAAAGAATGTAAGAAGGTATGTTTTCAGGCCTGAATTTTAAAAGGACTCTGACTCTCACATTGTTCTTACGGGAATGATCCTCTCTGTCGGCCACTTTCAATAAGAGCTGGTTATGTTCGGTCTCAAGATCATTATAGCAATCTGCCAACTCATTATGCTTGTACTTGGCTTCACTTGTAAACAATTCCTCCATATTATGTTCCACATGTGCACTTCTCTCCCCCAGCTCCTGTACCTCCCTCCCAACTAAATGATATCATCCTGTAAGGACTCACAGAACTCTTGTAGCAGGTTCTTGATACCTCTCAGCATCACTGGAGGATCTCCTCCTTCCCCTTTGCTCTCAGAGCTTTACTCAATCGGCAATGATCCAACTAGCTTGCCGACACTATCTTAAATAGGCATACCTGGCTTAGCCAGTTGTGGGGTAAAGAAGTGTGCCAACTTGTCTTGCCCTCTTTTTGGCATCTGTGAGACCATTCCTGCTTTTCTGCAGTGTTTTGACGTATTGTCAGACTAATCAGGACATTTTTAATCTGTTTGCCGTGTTTAGCCATTTTATCCACCGTGTTCACACAGAGCTACTACTCCATGCGACTTGTCTTCCTCACTGGCAAACCAGGCCATTCACTGGCATTTTGAGTGCGTGGTAGATGGTTGCACTGCAAGTTGTATGTTGTGTTATATGAAGTGAGCCGGGCTAGAGGGTTAGGACATCTCACCAATTTTGGAATAAACCAACACCTATGTACACACCACAGTGCAGCTTTGCTTCACGGGCAAACTGGCGGCATTGGAGCCAACAGTAAAACCACACTGGTCTCCAGCATCACTCAGAGAAGAAAAGGGTGTGGTGAGGCCAAAACCTTCTGTAAAGATGTGACTGGTTCCCAGAGACAGCTGGGGTAGGGACATCCACGGCACCAGCCTACACTAGAACACTTTGGGGCCTTCCCTCAAGAGGCCTGTTAGTAAATAAACTGACTGCTTGGTTAGCTTATCGCGGTCAGAGGTTCTTGCTTCTCCATGACTTAGGGGGAGCCTGGCAGGTAGCTGCTAGAGGTTCTTGCTCCCCCTGTTGTACCACCTTCAATAGGAATGTAGTGCCCTCCCTTTATTGTTTAAGAATGAGCTGGACAATTCATCCACTTCACATCCGACATATGGAGTGCCACTAGCAACACAGCATTCCTTTCTTTTTATTGATAGCACAATGGTGGCTGTCCAAATATTTGAAGGACAGTATCACTGTAGCAAGTGTAGGTACATTGGGTGACAGGAGGGGTATGACTTGAGCAGAAGGCTCCAGGCTTATAGATCTTTTCTTAATCATGCCAAAGTTATGGATGCCAAATCATGCCAAAGATATTACAGATAGTTGTGCCCATAACAACTGTAAGTGTATCCAGACTTCCCTTTCCTCAGATCTGTCAAGATACTGCACCATTTGTGGTCTTTTTCTGTTTTATAGATTTTAGAAGATATTAAAATTCTGCTACTACCCTACTGAACCCGATTGTGAGTGGATATTACACCCCTTTTTTATTTTTAATTTTGTGTACATATTGCACTATTGGTGTTGTTTTTGTTTTTTTCTCCCTATGTATATGCGCTCCATGGTTGCCACAAAGTTATGGATGAGCAGCACACATCAGCTCACTTTTTAGCAGGTCTTAGAAAGATACTGGTAAAGCGTATTGTACCACAGGCCAGCACAGCAGTAGAAATAGGAGTGGTAGTGACTGGAAAACATGGTGAATGGCATATACAGGGCCGGCCTATGGGGTGTGCGACCTGTGCGACCGCAC
>VKOC01005525.1:0-10440 GCA_009364415.1 Spea multiplicata | reverse complement strand
ATTAGACAGAGTACATAAATCATACAGAGTCTCTCGTTAAAGAGGATACATTTTTCTGGGCCAACCTCACAGTCCTCTTCTGGCTTCCATTCTAAGAAGAGACTTCTGAGGTCTGTCGCCCCAATAAAAAGTATAAAATGATTCTAGCGTATGCGCCATTACAATGACGTGTGTAGATATTTCCTTACATAATTGAATGCAACATAAATGAAACAGGTTAGTTACGTTTCCTCCAAGCGCTCCATGTGCCCTTGTTTTAGAGGGAAATCTTAACATTCTAATCTCCGGGTAAATAGGGGCATCAGGGAATGAAAGAAAGACTTAGGATGCTAAAGAGGGACGCTTTGTACGTATGGTTATTTTGAACACACTGCTGCTGAGCAGCTCTGTCTATAATTACTATATCTGCGGGGCTTCTGAGAGATAAATTTAAAAAAAAAGAGCGATTTACAATGAAATCATTTTGCAGGCGTCCACCGCACCGTGAAATGAAAACTAATTTTTCTTGCCAATAGTCGTCGCAGCCATTGCATGCTATGCCAGTAACAAAAATGGCTGACTGCGCCACTGGCTGACCCGAAAGGTTTCCTTCCGGGTTGTGACGTCATGTAGTGGCATGGCCGTTTCGCGACAGCATATTCAGCGGGCTCTGGCTGAACTATCCGGTTGTATTGGCAGCGCTCCTCCGCTATCCTTGACCCCGGCCGGCTGTGCGGAGCTTTTACAAGCGGTTGTTGTCTGGGCTGCACCCGGTCCTGAGCCAGAGAACAAGGAAAAAGTACCGGAGAGAGCGGCAGCCGCGGCCCGAGCATTTCTCCGGCTCCTGGGAGCGGTGAGGATCTCATCACGTGACAAAGAGGAGCCCGATGATTCGCAAATTACAAGTTCAGGGGCGGTACATACCAATGGCGCAACACCAGAGGCTTGGGATGCCTTTGGAATCGCGGAGGCGGAGCTAAAATGCGCTCCGCAGGAAGAGAATGGGACTGTCGGAAAGCTTGTAGAGGAGGATTTGACAGATAATGCAAAGGATGATTCAAAACCAGAGGGATTGCCTACCTCCTCAGAGGCAGAGCTGGACTCCTCAAGGGGGTGGCCAGAGGATCCTCAGTGTATTCTGCGCAGTGCTACAGCACCCATACTGATTCTGTGTGGGGCGCATTCGCTGGACAGGCCTTGGACAAATGATTTATCGCGGACTCTGACTTCACAGCTTCTCAGAAAGCTGATAGATGCCTCCAACTGTGATGGCGTTACTGATTTACTGCGAGGACCCTCACACCGAGAATCTGAGTTTGGGACATTTCGAGAAGTATTGAGACTACTTAGACCCCGGCTGTGCAAGTGAGGGACACGTGTATTTATATATACCGTATATATGTGAACTAGTGTCGGTAAAATGATAAAGAAAAAGATTTTTTTCTTTATTATTATTATCTTTTATTTGTATAGCGCCAACAATTTACACAGTGCTTTCTCTCTCTCTCTCTCTCTCTCATTTTTTTTTTAATTCTCCCTCTCTCAAACACAACACTGTCTCCTTCGCAGCCCCCCCCCTTTCTGCACACAGCACCGTCAAGCAACCCCCTCTCCTTTTGGAGCTCTCTACTATCTTGTCAATTTACATTTTTGATCATACTGCGTCCCCCACCCCAGAGAAGTACCCCGTGATTGGACCTTTACCGTATGCCCTACAAAAATGACCCAAGTGACCCAAAAATGAAATAAGCATTTTATCTGAGCCGTTTGTGTTCGCTGCGTGCATGTCTGATATATATATAATATGATATAATATATGTGCTGTTGCCGCTGTTGTGCTCACAGTGTGTCTGTTTCCAGGGAAACGTGGCAGTCGCACCCCGATGCACCGCATGTCTTCTCCTGGGTGCTGTCCCTGGTTCCTCGGCCCTGGCTGGCGGAGTTTCTGGGCCAAGTCCTGCCTCCGGCTCTTCTGCTCTCCGATGATTATAAGCCTGAGAACAAAGTGCTGGGAATATCGTGTCTACGTCACATCATCAGGAACGTGGTGAGTGCGTCATGGCGGTATGACATACACCTTAGACTTCAGGTCCCTCTCTTCCTTCGCTCACAATCGAAGCGCTTTCTTTCTGGGATATCATATCTGGTATTTAAATGTATTTCCCAATTCTTAAATAAATGGGCTACCATTAATGGTTTTTTTGGGCAAAATGTGCTGTTCAACCCACACTCATTATTTTTTTTCCCATTAAATGCATTCGAGATTTCATCATCTGATGAAGGCCGAATATTTTCCCAGTAAAGTTTTTTTTTTTTTTGTATTTTTTTTTTTGCTTTATGTATGGTTTTTCAGGGAATGGTTAATTGTCATGTGACACAAAAAACCAGCTGCTGTAAAGTTATTGTCATTTTTGTGATTAAGAGCATCATAGGAAAGGATACAATAACAGATCTGCTAAGGTTGATTTTACTTAACGTTATTATTAACAATTATTATCAGGCCACATAAAAGAGCACATTTTTAGCAAAAGCTTTTACAAAATGTTTTGATCATGTGACAGCCTTCGGTGTTGAGAGCCTCGGGGGTCTGTTATAATCTACCATAAGACCATCCTTCCTTTCTGAAGCTCTAGAACTCAAGCTATTTTATTTCACTGAAAGGGTGGTAGGTAAGTGGAACAGCTGCCCAGCAGAAGAGGCTCAGTCAGTTTGTTTGTTTTTTCTGCCGTCAAATTGTATGTTTCTATAAAAGACCTTTTATGTCAAGAACTTGTATTTAAGATACAAAGTCTCCCGTTCTGTTATACTTAATGATCTTGGTTCTGGTTTTCATTCCGGTCTCGCTCTGTTTTGTTTTCTAGCCGTCGGCAGAGCTGCGACAGTATAACCGGGCCCTGGTGGTATACCATGCGTTACGCAATCACCTGTATGCGACCGATGCCGACGTTATCGAGGTAATAAGAAAAAAAAAAACACAACTGGGCCAGCGTAACAGAAGCTCATGGTGTGGGGTTAGGAAGCTTACGGTCATCATCTCTTGGGATCAAGACGATTAAATGTCCTTAAAAAAAAAATAAAAAAAAAAATATCACCTCCTTCTCAGCTTTTAGAATGATTAAATATAATTATTTGGGCGTTATATATGGTTACATTTTAATTAAATATTTTATTTATTGTGAGATCAGTTTAAGAAAGCCAGCATCCCATAATAATTTATTTTATGAATTAGGTGGCCCTCCCCTGCCTGCTGGATCTTTTCCCCGTCCTCCATAAGCGTCCTCCGGCTGTCGGGGAATACCAAAAGGATGGAGAGGACCCGTCGGACCAAGTCATGCAGCTGGTCCTCACACACATGGAGATGGAGCACAAGATCGCCCTGCGCAGGTTGTACGCTCGCTACCTGCCTTCTCTCCAGGAAAGGTGATTTCCACGTGGGAAGATACATCCGATTCTCAACACTAAATGTCCAGCGATCCATACAGAACTATACATAATGGTGTTGTATGTATGTATATGAAGTAATTCTGGTGTAAAAGTGGTTTTGTCACCGTAGCAACCAATGGAATTGGATAGGTCAGTTTATTGGTTGATATGGTGATAGGGATATATTTTGTGTCCTTAAAGCAATTTAAACCATTCTTTACTATTCCTCTTGCTTCATATCTGCATGTATTGCGTTCCAAGACAAGTTAGAGCTCCTGACTCGTCCACCACAGGAGGGCAGCAGAGAGCAGCAGGAGTGACGCAAACACTTGCACTATTGTCTGGAGTGCTGTGTTTCGGCTCCTTGACTTTACTGTACATCATGAAGTCAGCTTCTGCTCTGGGAAAAGCTTAGCTGACCATGTATAATATGTAGATAAATCAGGGCGATTTCTTCAAAGCCTCCTTACCCGTTAAATTATACATTACACAGGGCCAGCTCAGCCCAAGCTGGAGAAACCTGCCAGTTGTGACCCTTTATAATGGATGTTGGTGAGTTGAAACCTCTGCAAACTCTCCTGAAAACTCTTCCTTTAGTGAATAAACCCCATTTATGTGGAAAACATGCAAAATTAAAATTGAACTAACACTCTGGCTTGATCGATAGCCTGATAACTTTGGTTTTGTCCGCTATTTTGAATGCTGAGCGCCATTGTATGTGTATTTTGTGTAATATTGCATATGTACATGTCGTTTACACATATCTACTGAACTTTTTTCTTTTAACATGCTACATACAGGCTTGGCATGAGGGTGGTCCGCCACATGAAGAGGCTTCTGCGCGTAATCGTTGGGTACCTGGAAGTCTGTGATGGGCCAGAAGAAACCACCAGGCTCTGTATTTTAGAGACTTTGCAGGGGACTATCAAATACGCTTGGCCCCGGTGAGTGTCCCAGACCCACAATCTTGTACTTCATCAAATGCCCCCGACACCATTCTCACACGCTGACTTTCCCCTTCTTGGTTCCTAGAATTCCTCATAGGCTGCCGGTTCTCCTGAAGGCCCTTTTGAAACTCATGTATGATGTGACCTCTGAACCAGTTCAGACTCCGGAGCCGGTGACGGAAGCCTTGCTTTGTGGGGCCACAGAGTGCCTGCTCCTATTAGACCGATGCTCTGACGGACAGGTCAAGGTGAGACGGCTGCTTGTCTTTAGACGGCATAGCTTACTGTGATGTCTTGTTCTGTATGTAGTGACCCTAAATCTTCTCACCCCACAGGCTGCTCTTAAAGGAGTCCCCTCTTTGTGCGCTGAACCCCGTCTGGTGAAATGCCTCGCAGCCGTGCAGCAGGATTCCTGACCCACGCCGCTTCGTATGCTAAATAAATACCTTGAATACCTAACGCTTGGCTTCCTGGTAGTTTATTGAAATAAAATCCTCTAAAAAATCACAGGTTCGGACCTTTTCGCCTCAAACGCTAAGTCTTTACAAACGTGGCTGCTCCAACCCCACAAACACATTCATGTTTCCTATGTAATCCTGCCCCTATGGTGAAGCCGCTCGATCTACTTGCCCGCTTCTCTCTCTGAAATCGAATCATGGACGGCATCTCGCTACCGGAAGCTTAACCTCTACAAGACTGAATGTCTGGTTATTTCTAATCTCTTCTACTCGTTCACTGTGAAGACTTCATGAATCTACCCAACAGGCCAACGTTTGGTACGTTTAACATTACATTTCACTGCTCTCTTTCAGCCGTCTTATCCGGTCTCTCGCCAAACCCTTTCGCCTTGGCCTGTAAAATATTTCTGATCTGTCCTTTCCCCGCTTCTAAAATACCAATACTATTTCTTGGCTCCTGCAGCGTCCGTATGTCTTAAATGTATGTCTGGTATGTATGTGCAACCCATTTAACTTGCACAGCCCTGCAGTTTCTTGGTGTTTAATAATTAAAAGATATTGTTTTATATTTTGCCATCATATTCTGCAGCCCTGAGCAATGGTTAGAGTGGTGTATATATAACATTAATTTGAATTACCAAAACAAGAAGTAAGGAGGGCAAATTCTCAGAGTTTACAGTCTAATAATTTATTTGTGACGGATTATTGGAACTCCCCTACTAACGGGTCATCTCCTCCCATCACTCTTCCATCTAGTGCCCCATTATGCCACTGGCCCCCATACCCTCTAGAATTAACATACAGAGCCTCCCATATCTGTTATGTCAACACGATCTCCTAGCCCCCCTCTTCACTCTCCCTGTGACTTTTTGGGGGGGTATTTCAGGATTTTAGACATGCTGTAACTATTCTGTGAAGCTCTGCCCCACTCCACTTATTATAACTTTTAATTCCAAGTAAACCTCGCCTATTAATTAAAGCATACAGTCCATCCTCCTAATAACCTGCATTCCGAACAGAAGCCCATGTTTTCAGCAGGAACAGCTGGGGGAGGAGGCGAAAGACATATAGAATACCTGCGCGGATTTAAATTCAGTAAAATGCAACGGCGCTTGGAGAAAACGGGCTCCCGCAAGCATTTAACACGCAAATAAGGCTGGAGCGCTCCTGTAGAGAGCTACAGAGTTGACACAAACCCCGGGCAGGTTCTATAAAATGTATTAAAAACCGTCCTTCAGACATTTAAAAACCAATAACCAGTTATCCAACATATGTTTGGGATTTAATAAACCACTATGCGACTTCTAAACATTCCTGCCATAGAACGGTTTCATCCCATTTGCAAGAAGATATCTGTAGTAGATGTAATTCTCCCAGTAGGTGACCCTCTGACACAGAAGACATGGCTGATCCTTGGGTTGTCTGCTTCACACCATATTTGAAGTAAAAGGAAGTTTTATTTAAGAAAGTTCAGAAACGTAGGAAGGGGTAAATCAGGTTGTTTTGGCTTTCTGCTGTGGCTCAGTCTCTTGTTCGTATTCTATCTCCACGTAAGCCCGTTTTCTCCTTATAGGACCTTTAAGAGGAGCCTTGCCCTTTGCCTTTACTTTGGAGACTTCACCTTCTTCTTCTTCCTCTTCTTCTGTGGACTCTTCTTCACCAGAGGATTCCCCCTCATCACCACTGACAGCCAATTTATCCATGTCCTGCGTGGAAAGAACAGTAAAGTGGTAAAGTTACTTAACGTGGGAAGGCGACAGTTTCCCATCTTGGACATTGATGCGTCAGTCTACGGCAGAATTGTTTTCTGTGCTTGGATTCTAAAAAACCTCCTTCCGGCTATCATTATGATAAAAAAAAAGTTACACATCAGTTAAAACATATGTCCCATCAACAACAAAGTGGTCAGGGTTCGCTACAGACGAATATCGTTGAACAGAAGGGTGCAAAAGTATTGCTAACACTATTGTATCGGATCATGGATAAAGTGCTTAGATTCCTAAATCTGACAGGATGCACCAGTGGGAATATTTCAGCCACGCTAAGGTTGAGTTGAAGCAGATAACTTGGGGCTTCAACTCACTGACTTTACTCCACGTACCTCAAAGTCGCTCAGATCACTCTCTTCCACTTCATCGTCTTCTACAAATTCTCTCTTTCCACTTTCCTGTGGGGAGGGAAAAAAAGGATTTAGGCGATACAGAGCCTGCATCTAAAATACTCTTGTATGTTTCTCGGAGAATGCATCATCACAGGCACATACGCAAACATGTACATACGCAAACACGTACATACGCAAACACGTACATACGCAAACACGTACATACGCAAACACGTACATACGCAAACATGTGCGTCGAGAGATATGAACACCAGCGCGCTGGAGAAACTGCTGCAGAGACCCTCAGAACTCCAGGGCTCTGAAGCAATCGCTCCATGTGTTCTGGCCCTGACCGTAACACAAATAGTGCTCTGTAATAGTCCAACATCCAGCTTTTCTCATCCCATCATTCTGTGGATCCCTACTCTTGAGACGTTGCTTTTGTTTCCATGCATGACAGTGATTTAGCAAACACGCCAAATGTATTATTCAATGGATGAGCTAAAATTTGCTGAAAATAGTTTAACAGGCTACGTTGCTGCCGATCCAGGTGCTTGGAAGAAACACGTACACTACCATGAGTATTGTAATACTTACATCATCCTCCTCCTCCTCTTCTTCTTCCTCCTCGGACTCTGACGCACTTGCCTCTTCCTGCTGCTCCAATGCTTTGTCAAACGCTTGGATGGGGAAGTTATAAATATCGCCATACTGCAAGAAAATAGCAAAAAAAGTTGTCCAAATTCTTCCATTTATTAATTATCCTACTTCCCCCCCCATGTCATGGTAGCCTCTTTGTAATCTCTCAAATCTGCCCCCTAAATCACAGTGGCGCACTACATTCAAACCGCCGCAGTAGCCCATCACAGTCTCCATTTACTTCATATTCCATGCTTGCATCTCTCAGAATTCCCCTTAACGGCTCCCAATCATGTTGTGTTATTAGACAAGATGCCAGCGCAGGGCAGTCCCCATGCCAGTGTAACAGTGATAATCCCCAAGACCAGGTTTATCTTTTCCCCAAAACAGCCAGAAGCCCCGTCCTCTTCTTACCGCTCCTTTTTTGAGACGCTCCAGCAATTCCTTCTCTATTGCGTTGTCCAGCTGAGCAGCCACCAACGCTTTTTCCTGATTTCATGGGAAGAAATGGAGAGGTTACTGAAATGGCAAAGTCTTCATAGCACAAAGACCACAAAGCTCTGTATAGCTCAAGCACTACTGGACGATGACCGATATATAAAATATATATAAAATAGAAAGTTGACGGCAGATAAGACCCATTGAGCCCAATTTTCGTAAGACTTAATCAGTCCTTTATCATGTCTTAGATTCAGGAGAGCTTTATGCATATACCATGCACGTTTAAATTACTTCTGATGGGAGGCTGATCCTTTATCTACCACCCTGCCAACAAAGTAAAACTTCCTCACATTACATCTAAACCTCTGACCCCCTAGTCTTAGACTATGACCTCTATTTCTAAGGACAAATCTTCAAACAAAACGTCTCTCCTGTACTTTGTTAAATCCCTGTAAGTATTTAAATGATTCTATCGCATCTACTCTTCTTCTCACACATCCCTATTCAATATATTACGGGCCTGGCGGCACATCTACAGCACAAAGTCAATTCAACAGCATCAGCTAAACGGCAAGTTACCTCTCTCCTCTTTTCTCGTCTTTCCACTTTCCTGCTCAGGGGAACGAGTTTGCGCCTGTGAAGAAAAACGAAAATATGTCACCCAGAAGCCTTTGCTGACATTGGAACACGGAACAGACGGATCGGCTCAAGATAGAATGTTTGGTTGACGCTAATGCTATTTTGCAGACTAACATAGAAAAATATGGACTTTAACATTAAGTTAAAATCGCATAAATAATTCCATATGCCAGTCTGCGGAACATATCCCTTAGAGGTATCCCATTGTACGGTGCTAGGCAAATCCATAGTTATAACTTATGGTAAGTAACACCAGGTTTAAGTGCATCTCACTTACAAAAACCTATTTTGCGTGTGTGTTCTTTTTTGTTGTATGCTATGGTGTTGTGTTTTAAGGTCTAACAATCTTGTTCTACATAATAAACCTCTGGTCGGTGTATTAAATCCATTGTAACAAAGGATATATATATCTAAAACCGGAAGACTCCTCCGACTTACTGTCTCTTCAACGTGAGCTTCCTGATACGGATCAGATACTGCGTGATCTTGGTGAATCTCTGCTTGCACTTGTGCCGTATAAACCGAGGCCAGTAGATGAGGTTTTCATCGATCTGTTCCAGCGCTCGCTCATAATTCTTGCTCAGACGCACCTGTCGAGAACACGACCACCAGGTTCCATAGTTATACTTTACTAAATACTTATACTAAAAACATCCCCCGGCTTCGTGTCTCTGGCGATGCCATGGACCTACCTTCTCCCATAACCGAGCTGGAAAAGCTGCCCTCTCTATGGTCTTCATATACAAGTAGCAGATGCCTGCGAGACAGGAGAACAGAGACTTCATCACAATCAACCTACATTCTGAACACGCAGTAATAGGAATAAAACAAATGAGAAAATATATATAATATTATTAATAATATATAATTAATATAGAAAAAGATTAATAAGTAGTCTAGCAATTTCTTGTCTGTCCAGACCCCTTGAATATATGTATTGTATTAAGCGCTGCCTAGATTGTAGGCGCTATATAAATAAAAAATAAGAATAATAAATAATATATATCATATGAAACCTTTACCAACACTGAAAATGTATCGGTTGTATATATATCACGCGGGATGCACTGCTGGAACGCGACGTCCCTTCCTCTATTTGGGTCTGACCTCAAAGAGCCAAGCTTTGCTAGTCCTTGAAGTGCTCCGGTTATGGCCACCAAATCCAGAGCGAGCGCCATGGACGTCCCCCGAGTAACTAACGCTCACCTTCTTAACACTCACAGAAATGTATGATTTTTAGGGCATTTTGTTCCCTTTTCAATGAGCTTTCCCACGCAGATACATATTGTAATTCCCAGAAAACTCAGAAATTTCTCATTAAAGGATTTTACCATCCAAAGTCCTGCTAAAGGGCCGTCAAATAAAAAGCTTTGGAGCCGAGCGGCTTTTCTCCGCTCCTCTTTTACTGGTCTCCCGGAAAGCACACGGTGCATCACTTACCCTTTTCCTCTTTGATGGTGGCATACTGGCTGTTGGCGAGAGGGCAGGAAGAACGGTTACATTGTCCGGTTATGTTGTATTCATTCCGACAAAAACTCTGTGTCTTTGTTCTAAAAAATAAAATAAAAAAATCAAACGTTTATATTGAAATAAGAAAACATACAGTACTGAAGGAGCCGGTGCTGATACGTAAAGAAATATATTAAGAAATATATGTATTAATACATTACACTTTAATAAATGTATCTTTATATCACTCACTTTATCTTGAAGGAGCAGAATTGTTTGTTTCCCACAATGTCCCAGATAACCTGAAAAATGAAAAGGAAAGGATCAGCGATCCTGCAACTAAAACCATTTAAATGGGGAGGGG
>VKOC01005524.1:0-22012 GCA_009364415.1 Spea multiplicata | reverse complement strand
CTTAGTTTTAATTGCACATACCATTGCAAAAAGTGTCTTCATAAGTTACATTTTCACATGTTTTTTTGCAGTTTATTTAGAAATGAATGTAGGCCTATTTTTTTAAAATATTTGTATATGATTTATGTGTCTTTAATCTCAGCAGTGAGCAAAATATTTTCAATTTCACAAAATAATTAGATCCTTTGGGTTAGACAAATATCTGTTTAAAATAACTCGGGAGGCGAAAACACATTTATTTGTTGGATTTCAATCAGTTGTTTCTACAAACTTTTTATATACATACCCTATTTATAGCCTCAGGTGTATAGTCAAAATCTGATCTCAGGGTAACTCAGTTTACACTGCATTGCTTATACCCACTTTATAATGATTGATATAATATAAAAGCAATTAAAGTACAAACGCTTAAGCACATTGGCTAATATAAAAGCGTAAGATTTTGACGCATAATAAGAAAAATGAAAAAGTAAGGCCTTGATTCTTATGTAGTATCATACTGAGTCACTCTACTAATCATCAGTCCTTGAAAGTGATTACACTAAACTGTGCTATACAATGTAAAGCTACGATCTATGAAATTATTATTGAAGTCAGATAAAGTTGGCTTTAAGCCAGTGACACTTTTTACATAAATACAGACTAGAATAAATTGGTCCTTTCTGAATTACTTTTAAATTATTATTTAAGGATGTATAATCTTTCTTAAATTCATTTGACATTATTTGCCTGTAGTACTTCCATTGGTTTATATTAGGTATTTACCCCTCAGTCTTGCATGCTCCAACTTGAAATCCTGCCCTCTAGTTCTGGTGCTGCTCTTTGTATTAAAATGCTTCCACTTGGACTTTATTGAACCCATTCACGACTAATGACATACCAGGTGCATTATAAAAAGATGTCCCAAAGGACCAATGACGGATGTGGTATAAGTACGTATGCTTATGTGGTATAAGTCTAAGCTGTAAGGTAGCAGCTCTAACTACATGGATGGTGGGCTGAAAAAACATGTGATGCCCCCCTATATACTGGATTTTAATAATGGAAAGTTGAGAAGTATATAATTACTGTAGTCCTGGCATAATTTGTAGATATTATTTCACCTTTGTTTTGCACTCACTAACAAAAACCCCTTCTCTGATCACAACAATTATTGATGATATGTTATGAGAAAACAAACTAACAATAATTATTATTCATTAGTTACAATATTTCAATGAAAACAATGTATATACCTTCAGAAAAGATAGTTTACAAAACATTTTTGAATGAAAAAAAAAGTAAACTAAGGTTCCCTAGGACATATGTGAAGTACAGAATCAAACATGTTCACTAATATGCCAAGGGACTTATTAACAGCCAGTATTACTAATTCAGCATTAGCTAACAGAGACATCTGCAGGCAATTAGTGCTCCCTCAAGATACTGTCTCTAGAGAAATTAATTTAAATCTACAGTACAATCAACAGAGTATTTTAATAAACCGGTAATAGCAATGGGCATTTACAGGCATGGTCTAGGGTGGATTCGTGAACTGATATTTAAACTGGACAGACGAATGGTCCATCACAGATATCAAGAGGCAGATGGCTATTTTCCCCCCAAAAGGTTTTGCTACAGTATGCTGTTTGTTTTTATAGTTATGTGCTGTACAGTAGAGAAGTAAACAGTCAAGTACATGTGTGTGTATATATATAACATTTTTTTTATATGTATGCTTTCTGGAGCACCTGTTTTTACATTACCTACACTAAAATAATACAAAGATTTGTTTTGCTTTTTAATTAATGTAGACATGATTACAGGATATATGTTCATTTCCATTACACTGAAACCATGACCGGTTAAACACTAATACAGAGAATGGCCCTGAATTAAGCATTAATCTAAAGGCTACGGGACAGTGCAAGGAATGGTCATTAGAGTTAGTTATTAGTTCTATGGCGGGAGTCTGAAAAATAGCCCTCTCAGTTCAGAGTAAGTTATACAGTGTAGGGTTCAGCTTTGGTAGGATGGGCTTGTAGGTTTAGGACAGTACTAAGCTGCCTGAGATACAGCAAACACGGTGACACAAGCATTAGTAGCTAAATGCAGGAGTCAACATGGGCTGGGACCCAGGTGAGTGACAAGTAGTGTGTCCACAGTGCAGTGGATGTTGTGTCTATGTCATTACAATTCCTTGGCCGATAAATACATTATTGCATCTCCATGCATTTTGTCTTTCTTTAACCCCTTAATAACAAAGCCCGTACAAGCTCAAAATGCATTGTTTTCAATGGGTTTAGGCACCGTCCATTGTCCTTAACCCCTTAACGACAATCCCCGTACATGTACGGGGTTGCCGAGCAACGAGTTAACGACAATGCCCGTACATGTACGGGCTGCCGTTAAATAGCTGCATTGCGGCTTTGCAGCATACACAGAAGCCTCACAAGTGAGGCTGACCGTGGATCCGGGGAGGGTAGCCCTTGGCAGCCCTCCCCGGTAGAAAAATGGCCGCCGCCGCGCCGGCACCGGGCTAAAACTGCTTAGGAAGCGATCGAAATTGCTTCCTAAGCATAAACTGTTGCTGACATGCCTCAGTTTTGAGGCACATCAGCAACACTACCCCACTACCCCGATCGCCTTGTGATTGCTCCGAGGAGCAACCACAAGTGCCATCCTGTGAATTACGTTGCCGTCATTCACAGGATGGCATTAACAATGAGAACTCTCGAGCTCCTCCTGCAGGTTGAATGTAGGTACTGCATCCAACCATGCAAGGTCAATGGAGCACAGCTCACTAATAAGAGTGACTAGTTTAAAAAAAAATTAGAAAAATATGGTAACATGTAAAAATCCCCACTGTCACAAAAAAAAGTTTTTAATAAGCAAGTCCGAAAATTCTTTATCTTTAAAAAAAAAATTCCAGCATGGAAAGAGTTAAAATATTGGCATTACAAATGCCCATAGGGTGTCTAGTATTAAAAAATATATGGTTTGATGGGGTAAATTGAATTGGCCGGGTTCAAAGATGTCCCAAATATATCCCAAAAATGGGACATGGGGCAGATGTCTAAATGGCAAAAAAATATACACCTCACAAAGGCGGCATTTTACCTCCCAAATAACCCTACAAACCCATGCATGGGGGGTATCAATGCGCTCAGGAGATGTTACTGAACACATATTGGGGTGTTGTGTGACATGGACATACACCAGGAGCGATAAATTTATACCTGAAGTACAACATGTGTGAAAAAAATACAAAAAAATGTACTACTATAAAGTTTCACAAAGGGTGGTGGTAAAATTAGTGCATGGAAAGGGTTAAAATTCCAGCATTTCAAATACCTTGGGGTGTCTAGTTTTTAAAAATATATGATTTGATGGGGTAAATTACGTTGGCCGGCTTCAAAGATACCCAAAATGGCACATGGGGTGCAGAATTACCAGATTTGGAAAAAAAGGTTTTGAAATGGCAAAACGCTACCTGTACTTATTGCCCCATAACGTGCAGAAAAAAGCAAAAAAACATAAAAACATTGGGTATTTCTAAACTCAGGACAAATAGTAGAATCTATTTAGCAGGTTTTTTCATTAGTTTTTGCAGATGAGTAAAAGTTTTCTGTTTAAAAAGTGAGAGAAAGTATTTTTTTAACAAAAAATCCCCATTTTTTATCATTTTTTTTATAGTAAATTAGATGATATGATAAAATGAATGGTATCTAAAGAAAGCCCTGTTTGTCCTGAAAAAAACAATATATAATATGTGTGGGAGCACGAAATGAGAAAGAAGAAAATCACAGCTAAACAGTAACACTGAAAAACGTTAAAAAAGCCATTGTCCCACAATATACTACGAGTAAAAACCCCTATTGTCCTTAAGGGGTTAAGGGGTTAAAAAGAGTTTATTGATCATATTGACAGTGCACACATCAAGGCTGTCTGAGTTTTAATAAGGTGACGTGTGGGAATAGTACCAGAGAATTCAAAAAAGTAAATATGCTTTTTTTTATTTTGAATTACATACATTTTACACAGCTAAACTGTAAATGTATAATATTATTTATTTTGTATTTATTTTTACTTCCAGGAGAAGGACCTCATTTTGACATTTAATGTTTCAATGCATCGATCCTGGTGGATGGAAAATGGGCCAGGTTGCACGGTAACATTAGTGACTCCTGCTCCTGACTGGGCACCAGAAGACCATCGGTATATAACTGTTTCAGAGTGTTTGCTGGACTATCAGTATATAGAAGTTGCACATAGCTCTCTTCAGATCTTTTTTGCAGTAAGTGAAATTCTTTCATTTTAACTAAAAACAATAATAAATTTACTGTGTGACTTGACTTGCCAACATTTCCAATGGCAGAGGAACATATATGTTATAGGAGTGTGGTTAGGCATGGGGATAGGAGTGGGTCCTTATCAAGAGTTTTTATGTCACTGTGACTTATTTGTGAAAGGCATTTTATTTAAACAATTTAATTTGCAAACACATTTTAGGTATCCACCAAACATTCCACAAATGAAAAAAGGGAACAAAAGAGAGCCGCTTGGGAGATATACAATTTACTATTGTGAAAACATATCAATATATTATTTGGTCTGACTATGTTAGTGAAATAGAAATGAAACATTAATTTCAAATACTTTATTATGCGTAAAATTACATGTGTACATTTATTAAAATTACCTATGTCATTTTTTGTCAATCAGTATAAATGTCATGGAGATACTTGCATACCTGGGAACTCTCCATCTTCACTCTGCTCCTGTCTCCTGCCTATACCACCCTTGCTAAAGGCTACCTTAGGCTAGACTGCTGTTATACATGGCTTGCTCTGCCCCTCCAAGAAGTTGTTGCTACCATAGATATTGATTACTTTTATCAATTACTTATTACATTGGTTTATTTAGTGTATAAAAAGTCATACATATGCTCTAATACATTAACCCTTTGACTACAATTGATGTACGGAACTACATCTCCTTGACAACAATTGACAAGCTTAGAAAGTGATCAACAATTGCCTTCTTCACTCAGCCGATGTTGCTGCAATGCCTCAAGACATTCAGCAGCACCAAAAAAAATGTTGAAGCCTCGTGTGCCATATAGAAGATGACAATGGCTGGACATAGACTTATTATGTGTAAAGAGTTAAAAGTTGTTAGGTGTGTCTAGTTTTCAAAAATATATGGTTTCATGGGGTGAACTAAATTGTCCGGCTTCAAAGATGTCCCAAATAGTTCACTAGCTTATGATGACCAGATGCCAAAATTCCAAGTTGAAAAACTTGTATCACTGTACTCATTAGATGTTGCTGAACACATATTAGGGCAGTGACATATACCAGTGACATAACTGAAGTACAATGTGTTTGAAAAGAAATACTAGCACAAATTTTACAAAGGCTGTGCCGGGATTTAGTGCACGGAAAGAGTTTAAACATCAACATTTGAAATACCTTGAGGTATACGCTGTATGTGCTTATTGCGCTATAACAAAAAAAACACACAAAAACATTGGGTATTTCTAAACTCAGAAGATATATTTAAGTCTATTTAGCAAGTTTATCCATTAGCTTTTAAATATTTTTATAGTAAATTAGATGGTTAATCAACACAGTGGTATCAAAAGAACGACCTTCTGGTCCTGAAAAAAAACATAGAATTAATGTGTAAACAGTACATGAGCAAGAAGAAAATTGCCGCTAAACATAAATACAGTACATTGTTACCAAGGATAAAAAATGTCACAAAAATTACTTAATATTTCTGGTCCACCATCACAAACAAATAGTTGGTTGCATTTGATAAAGGTTTATACTGTGAACATGTGGTACAGCATTAGACTAAAAGCAGTAGCTGCCATCTTGGACAGTAGTTTTATGCATCTGAATAAATGTCTGTGTAAACAAAAATATCTTTTCCTGTGGGCAGGAGAATGTGCCATGACACAAAAGTATACAAATTGGAATTAAATATGCATCTAGCTTATAGTAGGAAATCATCTAAATTGGTTTCCTAATAGACTTTACCTTAATTATCTGCATATATTTGGACTGTGACTATGATCCCAACAGAGCTATAGTGAAACAAAAACCTCACAGTGAATGAGCATATTCGCAAAACTTGTCTTAAGGTACAATATGATTATTCTGTGAATATTGCTATAAACTCTGACAAAGTATTACTCAATAGTTTTGTGTTTCTCTGTACTTTAAAACATGCACATTTTTTCTTCTATGTACATGTATGTATTGTGACATTCATGTAGGATTGGTGGTGGAAGGGAGGTATGTTTCTTCCTTTCCTATGTGAAGTAACACCAGAGTCTTCCACCTGCTAGGTGATTAATTTAGGTGAATGAGAGGGCAGATATAAAAGCGAAGCCAGGAGGGCAGAAAGCTCTCTGGCTGAGGACACAGAAAGCCTGTCTGTGGGAGAGACTTTTGAGTAAAGTGAGTAAAGGTTGCTGGAGTATTGTGTTAAGTTGGCAGAGACAAGCTCTCCAGCTGGTAGTGAGGGACATCCCTTGTATAGTAAGTGCCAGACAGGCAGGGTATTTCTTTTGTTGCTGTGTTGTTATATTTCTTTTGTCTTTGCAACCTTTCTAATAAACCTGACCCTGTGTCAGATCGCTGTTTGCCTGGTTTGGATGAAGACGGGCACCTGTCCCTTGACCTCAGCGAGGGGCGATCCCTGACCTATCTCACAGTATCTATGTATGTTTACATATTTTCTACAGAATACAGTTAACTCTGGGAATTAACAGTGGTTTTGAAGCACTTCCATGACCTAATGCCCCATGTGTATCACATGAGTTGAGAAACAATACAATACTTGATAATATTATTGACTAATTATCATATCTGTGAACTTCCCAGCATTGCCCCTCACAGCTTATAGGAGGAGAAATGGAGCGTGGCTGGGAAAAAACATGTCCTCTAAGCATCCCTCCACCAGGATCTTCTTTCTTTTGCCACTTAACTGCATTAAAACCCTTCATCAAAAGATCCCTTTTGCTTTTCTTCTCTTCATCTAAACATTTTTTCCCCCTTCATTCTAGGCTGCTCAAACTTGCTATTATGTATTCATGTTCCTTTTCTACGGCTAGGTCCTATTAATGTTTCCCACATATTGTTGTTGTTCTTTTCCTCTTGTCCACACTTTCCCATATCTTATCACCTCGCCGATTCCACTTGCTGACAAGAGATGTTTATCTTTAATTACTGGTTTGATGATTGCAATGTTTGTGTTTTACAATAATCTAACTGTTCCTTGTATGTAAACATACATCACCACTTTTAAAGCCTTTTTTCTTTTAAAGACTCATTTTTTTATATACCAGTCTCTATTCAAATAGCAAAATATAACATAATCACTTGTCTAGTTAAAATGTTTGAATTTTTTCATAGTAACAAGCCTTTTTTTTAATGTGATGTTAAACAGGCTAAACAACTTTTCATTCACATAATGTGGTGCTTCATTAATCTCATAATTACAATCTAAAGCCTTTGTAATGAGCATGCACCAGGTTGATAATGGCCGTGCCAACACTGCATAAACCCTGGTCCATGTCTTTGGCTTGGTCATGCCAGTCTGCTATGGTCATTATGTTCCTAGTACATGCCTTTAACTGTGAGTTTAATTAGCAAAGGAAATACCTGTTTTAAGACTTTATTACTGTCATCAACTCCCTTTCTAGATTTTAGTATTGGGACTGTTTCCTCTGTATCAGACTTGGCAATAGCTGCTTCCGAGTCACTAGCTAATGCAATACTTAATAATGTTTTCATTTGGACTACTTTCAAAAATGGGTCTACACAACAGCTCTCATGTGTTACATTTTGTGTAGATCACTTAACTGCTAGGTTTTGCCTTTTTGTTTTCAAAAGTAAAAAATAAATTCAAAGAACTAAAGGAATATATTTCTGTATATAAGAATGATGGCATGTGCAAAAAGTACATAATACTTTTATTAGATAAAATCCTGCAGACCTGTGTTGTATATCTAGTAAACATATAATGCAAATGTCTAAATGCAAAAAATTACAATAGATTATCAGTTTTTGTAGATTGCAGTACATTCTATACGGTGCTCTTGTTCAATAAAATAAATAAAGGCTCCAGGCACTCAAGGGTTCCAGCTCAGGCAGATTTATTAAAGAAAGACAGCAATAACGTTTCAATCTCATTGTGAGGTCAAAACATTGTTGCTGTCTTCCTTTAATAAATCTGCCTGAGCTGGGAGCTGGAACCCTTGAGTGCCTGGAGCCTTTATTTATATTCAGTGAGCAAGACCTTAAATTGATGCTGTTTTTTATTATAGGTTATCTAAATTATATATATAATATATATTTTATATTATATCTAATACTTATATACATATTATATATAACTATATACTAATATATATATATATAGTTTCATGGGGTAAATTGAACTTGTCAAAATACAAAACAAAATGCACACCTCCCAAATGTGACCCTTTAGGCCTCAAACAACCCGACAAACCTTTGCATGGCTGGTATCACTGTACTCAAGAGATGCTACTGAACACATATTGGGGTGCTCTTTCGCAGTGGCATATACTAGGAGCTATTAATTCACCAAATTACTACTACCAAAAAAATGGCTGCTGGTAAGTGCATGGAAAAAATTAATGAACTAGCATTTGAAATACTCTAGGAAGTCTAGTTTAAAAACAAAAAACAACCAAAAAACAAAACTGTTTGATGGGGTAAACTGAATAGGTCGGTTTCAAAGATGTCCCCCAAAATATTCGGCATGGCGAGCTAGATGACCAAATTTTTAAAAAAATGGTTTTGAAATAGCAATTTACACTTTCTGTACCAATTGGCCTCATAACTTAATATATATATATATATATATATATACTATACTAATATATTATTAGTTAGTTAGCAGGTTTTTGATCCCATTAGCTTTATTATAGCATGAATAAAATATTTTTTATCAAATTATAAAAGCAGAAAAAGGTTATTTTATCACGTAGTATTTTATAAAATAAAAATACTTATAGTAAACTTAGAAGATTAAGATCAAAATAGCTGGTATCTCAGCCCTTCTTGCCCTGAAAAAAACAATACATAATTTGTGTTAGAACACTAAATGAGAAAGAAGAATATTACAGCTAAACACTGCAACCATTGTCATTAAGTATACTACAAAGAAAAAATAATTCATGTCTCCTAGGGGTTAGACAAGCAACTGCTTCCTGGCCTGGCTGAGGCTCTTGTATTCATCAGGTACATTTATATACTAGGGCTGTTCCCACCTTCCCTTGCTGGAGCATTGTTAACTGGCCTTAAACTGTTCCGAAAGTTTTTTCCAGCAGTGATTGTCTGCTTCTTGACACTTAGCTGTGTGTTCCTGCATGCCACATTGATACTTTGCTTGGGTCTGACGTATTTGATTTTTGGCCCTGCTTGGATTCCGATGCTGAGCCACTTTTGCTAATTAGTACCTATTTCTGGATGATTACCTGCTAGTTGAACTTGACTTGGACTTTGATTATCCTTACTTGGTACTGTTTTGTACCCAGTTCCTTCTGTGTATGATCTCATCCAGACTGGCTTAGCTCATGCTTCTGCAGTGTGCTCCTGCCACCGACATAAGTCAGCTTAGTATTCCTGCAGTCTTCCAAACTTCTGCCACAAACACCTGCCTGTTAATATGTCCATGTGAATCTGATATAAAATAGTTTAACCTATGGATCTGAAACGCCAGATTAACAAACAATCAATATCTAGACCTTGAAGCAATAATAATTGCACTGAATCTGACATATTTCTCAGTACGCTACATGCTTTCCCTGTGGCTAATTTTTACAAATCAATGACGACTGCATATACAGTACCTGTAAGTAACATATTTTCTCTGAAATATATTTCTTTTACGGTGCTTATTCCGTAAAAAGGTGCCAAATCAATACAAAAAAAATATAAAGGTCACACAGTAAATGCTATATTGAAGTAAAAGCCCCTGTGGTTCAGTATTAATTAACATGGATAATTAAGCTAAGCTAAACATGACCTTTTACAAGCCTGAAGTTTATTTGGAGTGTAGTGAAATTACTTGCATAGTTACTCTCTCCACTTTTACTGCACAGCAGTGAAACATATTTAGGGAGGATTACAAAGGACTATTGGGATTCACCAGCTGCAACAAAATGCAATCTTCACTGGGTCACAGGCCCCACACTAGGTCAATAAGTTGCTCTGTACCAAAAAGTTTACCAAAAAAAAATTTGCTTTTTCAGCTTAGAGTCGTGCTAATTATTTGAAATGTTTGAATTGAATCAATTAAATATAGTGGTAACATCCTCTTCAGTGTTGATTAACCGTTATTACTGGAGAATGTAAGGAAGCTTTATTTACCCTAATGTACCACCTGCTAAATAATTAATTTTAAAGGGTTTGACTTATTTTTAAGGCACCTTATTTTTCTAAGTGTACTAATGAGATTTTGGGTTGGTCACATCTTTTCCTTCACGAGGCTTTAAATCGGATCTACACCATTTTTAACTATCACATAAAATTGTAGTATTTTCTATTTGGAAATAATTTTAGTTTAGACATGATGTAATCTTTTGGACATATTTGACATTGGTATGTGTTCTAGCTCTGTTCTCTTAAATCTTAAAAACAAATCTTTATCATACTGGCTTGTGGCAAACAATAAACGGTTTCAGTCTTAATCACTAACAGAATTTAAAAAGTCTGTGGAGAAAAGAACATCATTAGATAAACAGGACTTGATTAGCATTGCTGCAAAGAATCGGCTTAATGATGTGTTTGGGCAGTGAAAGTTGCCGAAAATATCATAGAATTGTCTTCAATGATGACCTACAGCTCTGTAGATTCTGGTGATGTTATTTGGATTAAAAAAAACACACATTGAAGACTTATTATGTACCTTGTTGAGGTCTCAGATGACCCATATGCCATGTGTAAAGAGGTCCCTTGGAGCAGACTAAGAGGAAGGGGGCCATGACTTTACTTGGGGAGGTAAAATGGAAGCTTGTGAGGGGGATCTGGTTTGGCCCATAAAGGGTGAGTCTCAAGCAGGGATTAAAAGGACCTGCCTCAACCTTGTCACTCCAGCACTGGGCAGTAGGGCCTCAGGATCGTAACATTAGTTGTAGTCTGCACCAAACTAGGTGTCCTACTAAGCCATGGCCTAGTGGGAACCGGGTGTCCCAGAATGCTGCACATCCCAGATAGGACTTGGCTACTTCACCCCGATCCAGAGGAATCCTGTAATTCAAAATTCTGTAGCTGGCACCTGCTACACATTCACATTTATCATACTCTCATATGCTTCTTTCTTCTCTGCAATAGGGAAAGTATATAGTTTTAAGGGGCTCCTTGGGGGGGCACATTTAAAACAGGAAACTCAAGAAAGGATTTGGAAGTATGTATATTTATTTTTCTTTATTTTAATTTGCTCCCCCTCAAAAAGTTCAATCTTGACAAACTTCCAGAGATAAATGATAAAAAGAAGGATTAAGAAGATAAGAGGCAGTACCAAACTGCAGATCTTTTCAATCTGTCTTCAAGCCTTTTCAATTTCTGCAAGCGTCATAGGGATAAATGTTTTCAAGAATGTTTGGGTTTGTTACAACAAACAGTTCTGGCAGTAAAAAATGGTTCATACTAGCATTGGATGAATGTAAGGGCATTGCCTTATGGCTACTGATCATGCCCCCAGCTTGTGTTGCTCAGGCGTTTAAAGGAAGGAGGAGAAAGCCCTTTCTCTTCAGGCATGTTGGTCAGAGCTACAAAAGGTGCGTGCTGGCAGTATGGCAAAAGCTATTGCTAGTGGGGGTATTTTTACAGGTTCTGGCACGAATATGCTAACTGGTGGAAGCCATCCAGTGTGAAACTTGGAGGGGTTGTGCGTGGGGAGGTAATGCCAGCAAAAGTGGATATAATGTGTCCATAGCTCCATCTGTATAAAAACAGAGAGTCAACTGTTATGTTTGAGTCTATTTGTTTGCATGAACTTCATTATTGCAGATAACAATAAGTCCACATGCTCCCAACCCTGTCCCTCCTTGTAGTAATCCCCTCTGTTTTAAAGTAGGAGCTACAAAAATTCCAGGAAATTCAGTATTTTTCCTTACCGAAAGGGAGGTCACTAAATGATGGGATTGCACCTGAACTGTGTAAAGTTTTGTACGTGTTCCTTAATTAAGCAGTATCTTGAGTGAGCAACTGGTGTAGGGGTACATAGACGCCAAAAAACGATTTTGAATCAGTTTTTCGCTTGTTGTCTGGTCACTTTGACTGTTCTTGGCTGTTGAGGTGTAGGTGGAATGGCAGTTTTTATATTGATAGGGGCCTTTCCAAGACTTGGCTCCTTGAGATGACCTCAGGGGTTTGGACATCCTGGAGTCAATTAGGAGTGTGGTCAAAGAAACTTCTTTGATTGGTGGGCCCCTGTGGTTAGCCTGTACCCGGGTTTGCTCTCCATGGGGAAAAAATTGACCCAGATGGGCAACCAGTCAAGAATTCAAGAGGTAGTTGTGGTTGTTAGGGATATTCATGATGCTGCTGAAGGTTTATGATTTTCAGATTGCTAGAAGACTTCAGCGTCTGGTTTGGTCTTGCTGGTAGTAAAGGTGGATGTTTGGTCAGTGAATGAGAAGCAGTGAAAGCTCCTCATTTAGGGGAGCCCATGTTAGGGTTGTTATGATGTTATTAGAAAGAGGTTCAGGAAGCATTGGATGTTATATTGAAGTTATTTCTCTAAGCACTATACACATTGACAAATATCCGTGCAGGTTAATTTTAAGTTTAAAAAACTCATGTACTTTTTAAAGCAAAAGTTGCATTTGAGTTGCAAATGGAGGTGATTCATATATTACCCTAAACCTCAACTAATTTTATTACTAGAAAAAAAATAACAAAAAAAAATGTGTACAGAGTCGGCCAAACCTCACATCTGCCATTCCACGTCCAATGGAATGGAAAAAATGTAACCCAGAAATGAAAAAAAAGCCCATTGTGTGCCTCCCTACATGCCCCTACTCATACCCATGAGAGATGATGAGAGGGATACAGACAAATTATTATTATTATTATTATTATGCATGATAAGAAAATAGAAAATAAGTGAATAAGCTAAAATGTGCTCTTTATCTTCAAAGACCAGCCTTTAGTACACATTATTTCTTATATAACATATAAACATTTAGTATTATCACAAATAATATACAATTGCTCAGTTTGTGCACATAATAAGTGAATATAAAATCCATATGTTTGCCCATTATGTTCTATGCTACCAATTTAGTCAAACAGACTAAATGTTAGGCATATGCTGGAAAGTGTTTGAGATCTGTTTTGCAGAACAATAAAAACTGCTAACAATGTTCACTTCAGCAGACAAATGTTACTTGACTTCTGTATTTTATTTTTATCATAGCGGCAAAGGAAAAATACATGTCTAGACCAAAGATTGTATTAAAATGTAAGAAACAGGTTGAAACAACTGACATCTACCAAAATGACAGCCCAAGGCGACAAGGTGTTTTCACTCAGCAGGATACCTTGGATTGGATATCTGACAAGCAAGATAACAGTATGCGTACTTGCTATAACCTTTTATGATTTTTTAAAGAATTAAATTTGAAAAGAAAGCAAAATAAGATTTTTTTTTGTATTGAAAAAAAGAAGAAAGCCGGGCATATCAGTACAACACAGAAATGTATTTTACTAGGCTCATTAAACAATTGGTTTCATTCATTATTTTCAGACCGTATGCCTGTACACATAAATGTGTAGCTGAATAAATAAGCTACAAAAATAGTTGATGTAATCAGAGAGAATAAGTTTTCACAAAATATAGTTTGAAGCGTGTTTGTAGTGGGTGGATATATATGCAAATAGATAGAAAATAATAAAGAATACCACAATATATGTATAGAAACATACAACAACAGATATGTTTCTGGCTGTTCCAGTCTGCCCATGATTACTAATGTAAAAACTCAGACCTTAATTAGTCCTTGGTCCATTGCACGTAGTGATCTTCAGCTTGTGTGCAGCTGCTTGGCCTTGGAAACCGTGCTTATTTACTTCGAGAGGCAGTTTGGAACTCTGCAATTAGTGATGCTACTGAAGACTTCTACCCCGCTCTGTGAGTGTGTGTAGTCTATCACTTCATGGCTGACCTTTTACTCCTAGATACTTTCACCTTACCGTAATAACAAGCACAGTGGACTGGGCCGGAATGGGGGTTCGATTATCAATTTCGCGGTGGCCATGTTATGTATGTATCTGAGGAAAGAACAGCTGCCTTCACACAAAACTACTGGTTAATGCCCCTATTAGTGAATTAAGGTTGGTTTATGGTTGGACTACACTCATCAACTGGAGAAACTACTACAGTTTTGAATTACTGAGTATTTTCATTGCAAGTCCTGTGTCGGCTTGCTTATAAATAAAGCAGATTGATTGTAAGCTCGCACGAGCAGGGCCCTCTTCTCTTTTTTGTACCAGTTTATTGAAAAACAATAATTAGGGTAAATTAGTTATCTGTCTTTGACATAACATGTAACTGTACATGTATTTCTGTTTTTCTATATGTAGTTTTATTGCCGATTTGTTTTCCAGCTACGTTCCAGACTTCTTGAAGGTAGATAGACATGACCATATGCCAACACCTCGAATCAAAGTATCCTTATTCGAGTAATGGCTATTGATTTTGGCACACTGACTAGAAGCCACCGTTTCATTATCCACTTAAGGAATGGAATGAAAAGATGTTACTAAATCAACTCTACAGTTGGTCATTTTAGAAACAAGTTGAGACCATTTTATAATCATTCAGCCTTGATGGAAAATAATACCTTAAACAAGCTGACATTTTCTGAATCTATGATTATAGATATACAGGGGTTGTCAAAAAAGAACTCCTATATTTGTAAACTACACTGTCGTTAAATAATCCAATCAAAAAAGTGCATCATCATTTCAATAATTTTCTAAATAAATGTGTATGTATATTGTAAGTTTAAATGCAGATACCGGTATGTCAAATATACACACGCACCCAAAACATATTATGTTAGAACTCATCTGTACAACAAACCAAGGGTCAAAAAGACAGGCACCGGTAAGTAGAACAATCAAGTAAATCAGTTCAGTAAATGGTATTTAAATTGTTTGTAAGTTAATAAATGATTTTTTCAGATTTCCATTTTTTTCTAGTTGACATAAGGTTTACAAATTTGTGAAATATTCTTGCCAACATTTTTTTTGTGTGTGGAGGGGTGCCACATACAGGATCCACTCAGGGTGCCAAATAGGTACTGATAGCCAGTCTAGCCCTGTCATGTGTTCATTTTTCTTTCTCTTTTGGGGCGTAATTATGTCAATAGGGAAAATAAGGAAAACTTGTTGAATTTATACAATGTTGATGTACAAATCTATGCTTTTTTGCAGTTCTAGTTTTGTGCGTGCTTAAATGGTGTTAACCTAGATGAACTACTTAACAAATCTAATTAAAGAGATAGGGAATATATGCAGAAAATATATTTGAAACAAAAAGGCAAAAGGGAGAACATTGGTCTTAACTTAGGAGGGCTAAGATATTGTAATTATGCAAAGTAATCAGCCATTTAGAGGACATCTATAAGTGAATCTAACTCATCTTCTTAATAAAAATGAATTCTTTTTGTATCATTTTTTTGCGTATGTAACTCTTAAATAAGATTTTAGAGAGTGATCTTGATTCATTCTAGCATTAAATCAAGGAAAGGCATTCATGAGTATTAAACTTACAGTACATAGCGGTTATTACAGAGATTATTCTGCCCTTGTTCTTAAGAGAGGATTTTGGGTTACCTGCATCTGGATTAATAAAATTAGAGTTCATTTTTGAAAAGATGAACTTCATGCATTCACATATTTTGTTAACCCCATTAACTGTGAAAATTACTATGAGCATCTAATCACTGAGCTTACCCAAAATTGCAATGTTCTGTCACTCAGTTAAGAGGTCTTGTTTTTGATATTAAAAAGAGAAAAATGTGTAAACCAAACAAAACAGAAATATTTATAGTTAATATAGTTCATTATGCAGACATAATTGATGTCAATGAAATTTGTTTGTATTGATGATCTTATTAGTTCCTCTTCACTTGTTGCTTCTGGAAATGCTTCCCTAATGTGAGCCTGGAGTGCTGCTACATTATAAGAAGATAACATAACTGCATATGGTGCCACTAAACAAAGGGACCCTTAAAGGGTGAAGAGGCAGATTTCAGTAAGTCTGACATAGATTTATCATAGATAAATGCTTGTAATTTTCTTTAGACCTTTAAGTGTTTAGGGGGCCAGGCCTATTTTGTATCAAATGCATATTTACACACCTATGGTGCACCCACTTTTGAAGGCTACCATCCTTATCATTGTTCTCACTCAGGGTGATGGAAGTTGTGGTAAACAGAAGCTCATCAGACTATTTTAGTTTCAAAAATAAATTAATTTAAATAAATGTGTGGGATTTTATTGTTTACATTTTTTTAGGGAGAGGGTATTTTACATCACATTTTTTCATTTCTACATACTGGCATCCCCGACAGTCAACTAGCAGCATGTTGCCACACCATGTTGCCAATTCTCTTTTTTTAAGTTACCATTTTGGTCTGTTTCATTGGCTGATCCATGGATAAATTAATTGCTCAGATTTTTTACTTTTTTTTTTTAATGCTGGAGAAACTGGAGTGTGGGGGTACCAACATGTATGGGATACATGGTTGGGAACATTGGTTATTTGGCCATCTCATCACATTTTAATTGTACTTTTTGTTTTAACTGTTACAAAAAAGGTGTTCGTTTGTTTTTTTTTGCAATGACAATTGACATGCCTGGCACATCACAATTTTAAATGAGTGTAGAAAGCAATCTACGATCACTTTCTTCACCCAAACAGTGTTGCTGTTATGCCTCGATGTCGAGGCATTCAGCAACACCGAGATAGGGGTTAGGGGCCATGTCTGGCCACATCAACATCAGCCATAGTCGGTGCCCGTTTTAGAACATCGCCTCCTAAGCTTCATTGGTGTCGCTGAAATGCCTGGATTGCTGTGTATTGCGTTGTAGGACATACAGTTGAGGGAGCTGTAAGGTAGCATATCCACTATGGGTAGCCAGCAGGATCTATCCTTGGAGTGGGTCCTGCCTCAGAAGCAGTCTCTGGGACCAGAGCATTGCGGGGTGCAAAAAAATCCTTACAAGAAGATTTCCCAGTCAGTCTAGCAGCAAATCTTTACTCACCACTTAATGGCTTTCATGGGCCTCTTCAATGTGATTGGAATCCCACAAGAGAGCAAAGAGAAACATCAGATGTGTGTTTCTGCCTTCAATGGCCTCATCTGTGGCCTCTTCATCAAAATTTGGTTTCATAGGCTCCGTCATCTGAAATATTGACATGCTACCAAGCGGAGACGCATTTTAGGACAGGCTATGAAGCGACTGTTTGTTGGCTAAACTTCTCAAATTTGTTTTGTATGATGTTTTACCGTTTGGGGATCTCTTGGGGCCCAGACGTGCTTGCTCTCTTGGGTCTAGAGGGATTGCAACCATACCTCACTGACAAGGCCAATGAAGGCCGAATCATATGTCTGGGGTTGTTGGTTTCCTCGTGCAGGGGAAATTTGCCTCTGAATTCGGTTCTTGACTGCTCTTGGGGCAGGATTAGTTTGACATGTTGTTGGAGATTTTTACACTGATCTAAAAGTTGAGATGCTCCCAAGACGGGATGCACTGTAGGACAGGCTATGAATCAGCTGAGGGAGAGGGAGAGGGTCGCTGACATCTTAGTGGGTCTATGGAGGAGCAATAAGAGGTCTAGGCGATCTAGATGGGAAGCCAGGTGCAGGCAGTCTGAGGTTGTCGAGGAGCATCTATAGCTGTCAAGGAGCTCCAAGGAAATCCGGGATGGTGGTTCATCCCATTAAGATTAACATAAGTACCTGGACTTTATAACACTTGGTCCTTGCCTTTACTGGACTGAAGTTGAAGTCAAATCTAACCTTTGTTTAAGTTAAATAGGCACTTTAGAGAATAAAACGGTAGTCAGGGCCTAAGAGCTGAGCAGGTAGAGGGCACTGCTATCAGGTTCTTCTCTGTTAAAAGAGAAAGTATGTAAGGGACTGGTTAACTTAGAAAACTGGTTCCCCCACTGCTTCAAGGCATGAAGTCATGTGAGGGAGAATAGGTGACATAAAATATTGTATAAATACCTTTTTTACTCTGCTCTCATGTTTCACATTATCTACTAGGTACTGTATAGCTCTAGGTTTCCAGTTGTCCAACAATAAAAGATGAAGAGGAGCACACTTGTAATGCAAGTGATTTAAAAATATTACATGTAGATTGTACAATTAAATACTCATGATGACCACTTCTTAGAAAAAAGATACATGTTTTACTATATGAGGATTTTGTCTCTTGCCCCTCAAACATCCAACAGCATCCATTGGACCAAAACTAATTAATCTCTGATTAATCTCTGTAAATAGTAGTGCTACCACTATATGCAACACAGGAC
This sequence comes from Spea multiplicata, assembly GCA_009364415.1. Classification (NCBI taxonomy): domain Eukaryota; kingdom Metazoa; phylum Chordata; class Amphibia; order Anura; family Pelobatidae; genus Spea; species Spea multiplicata. The sequence continues at coordinate 3,436 of VKOC01005524.1, read as the reverse complement.
TCACCTGAAATGTTAAAATTCCAGAATACATGTTTAATTTAGTGTTGCTCGTTTGTTAACCATAATATCAGTCATATGTGTTGATAACCATATTGATAAGCATATAGATGTCCTTTATCTGCTACAGCAGCTTCTATAATCTACAATGTATTCAAATGCAGTCCAATTCAGTCAAATTACTACAGAACAATTTAGATACCACAACACTTCAGCATTTTTAGAGTTTAAATTGATTTGCATAAGGGAATCATACTTTAACAGCCAATAACTTGATTTTTCTTTTTCAGTGGCCATAGTGGAATAATTAAGTTTTCAAAATTGAGCTTTACAGCAAGATGCTTTCTTTCAAATAGGATTGGATACAATAATTTACAGTCAGCACTCTTAGATCATGTTCTATTACATAAAATATATAATTAAGAGATAACTAGGATGTAGATACGTAGTTAACTTTCCAATACAAGTATAGGACAGTCTATATATGGAGGTATTTGTACTTTCTACGTATGTACAATAAATGTATACAATGCATCACTTTCAAATTGCTCATTATTGCAGTGGGATACAATTGGGGTCTTTTGTACATCTGAGAATTCACCCATATTACTGCTGGTTTACTGCTGTGTTGTAAAGCAAGTTCACAATTTGTGGCCACATGAAGTATATTAAGCAAACCTGACATGGAGCAAAGAGGTAGACCTAAACAGATGAGGTGCAGAAAAATTGTCTTTCACATCCTGTTGTACCATAGAGAATGTTACTAGCTGAAGGAAATGGCTATTTCTACTATATCACATTAAAAGCATGTTACTGAAAAGACTGCCAAGAATCACATGAAACAACATAGTTCATACAAGCAGGCAACTGCAGGCATATGGACATTTTCACTTTCACATTAATCTGGATTTTTAGGATAATGAGATAACCAGAGAGGCAATTATACATATTAACTCAGAGTACCATAAAAGGTTAAGTAAAAATCATAATACGATGCATGGGAATATGAATACATGTGCTTATTTAACAAAATCAACCATTTTACTTTTGCATCCCACCCATTACTGTATCCTTAGGCACGTAAAGAAGATTAGATAATGCCTATAAACAGTGTAATAGTTTTGAGGACTTATTTTGGGTTAGGTGGCATTTTACCTTGTATATTCAAAGTTCATGTCATTCAGCTTTCTGATGCTGCCATACAGTATATTACATCCAGAGCCGGCCTTAGGTGTTCTGGCGCCCTGTGCGAACTATCCTCTGGCGCCCGTCCCCACTACCCCCCCTGCCCCTTCAAACTACCCCCCTCTGCCCCTTCAAGCTACCTCCCCCCTCTGCCCCTTCAAACTATCCTCCCCTCTCCCTACTTCTCCGTATCCTAACTTACCTTGAGGAGTCCTGCCGGCATTTCATGTTGAGCGGCGGAATAGTCCGGAGCTCAACATGAGATGCCGGCACCGCGACAGAGACACGGAGAGTAAGGGGCGTCAAGCGGTTGCTGAGAACTTCACGAGCAACCGCTCGGCGCCCCTGCCCGGGACATAAATGAAAACATTGTTTTTTTTGTTTGCTGTTAAAAAAACGTTATTTAACATGGAGGATGTTAACCCCTTCGCGACCTTTGCCGGTTCAGGACCGTCATGGTCAAAAGGTCAGAGAATGACCTTTGACGGTTCTGAACCGTCATGGGGTTAAATCGGCTCAGAAAGCAATCAAAGATTGCTTTCTTCGAGCCGATCGTGTTGCTGTAATGCCTCGACATAGAGGCATTCAGCAACACAGAAAAAAACCTCGGGGAGCAGTTTGATCGCTCCCCGGAGCTTTTTTATTAGTAAAAAAAAAGCCGGCGTTTCTTTTAAATATGGCGGCGCCATGCCGCTAAAAGCTTCATTTAAGAAACGATCAGAGGTCGTTTCTTCCACTCAGTTGGTGTTCTTTTCTTCCACTCAGTTGGTGTTCTTGAAATGCCTCGATATCTGGACATTTCAAGAACACCAACTAAGTGGAAGAAACGACCTCTGATCGTTTCTTAAACGAAGCTTTTAGCGGCATGGAGCCGCCGGTTAACTTACCTTCAAAGATGGCGCTGCCCTTCTCCTGGCAATGGCCTCAGAAGCGATTTCAAATCGCTTTCATCACTAGGGGGTGTTGCTGGATGGCATCAGCATCCAGTGATTGACACCCCAAGCCTAAAGATCACTCAGGAGAGTGATCTTGATTTGTTCAGTCAAAGGCAATGTTTATAAACATTTGCCTTTGACCGGTAAAGATCTGCCTCCCTCCATCACTTGCTTTTAGTGAGGGAGAGAGACAGATCGTGAGAAAAAAGCAGGTACACTTTGATAAAAATTTATCAAAAATAAAAATTTACACAAAAGGCCCTCTTTTTTTTTAACCTCTTCCTTACTGTTGATCACTGCATAGGCAGTGATATTGCATATCAGCACTTTTTTTGCTGTTTGTGCACTTTTATTTTTTCCACATTTTTTTATACTTTATATTTTATATTATTTCATATTATTTTTAGGTACCATTAACCCCTCCTTTGCTGTAGATCAGTCTTTAGGGATTGATCCCATAGCAGCAGCGCCTTTTATTTTACTGATTTTTTTTGTGTGTTTTTTTGGCTAGGGGTTAATTTATTTTATAATGCAGCGTGTTTATACTGCTGAGGAAGCATATGCATTTTTGGCCTCAGATTCTGAGGCCACTGACACAGCGTCAGATTTTGATTTTGGTCAGTTCACAGATACATCTAGTGATGTATCTGTGGCTGCTGGGTCCGCTGCCACAAGTAGTGGCATTGCACCCGAGGAGTGGGTAGTGCCTAATAGGTATACACCAGCTATCCCTCCTTTTACTGCAATTCCTGGCATCAGTATTGATGTTACAGGATTTACCCCATTGCAGTTTGTGCAGATTTTTTTGGGAGAAGATGTCTTGGGAGACATTGTCTCCCAATCCAACATCTATGCCCAGCAGTGCCGTGCTGCTAGCCCTGACTCCTATTTTTCAAAGCAGCCATGGACCCCCATAGACGTCCCAGAATTTTTTAAATTCTGGGCATTAACTATGCTAATGGGAATTATAAAAAAACCCTCCATCCGCTCCTACTGGAGCACTAGCCCCATCTTTAGTACCCCAATTTACACCCAGTCCATGGGTAGGAGAAGGTATGAAATTTCATTTCATGCATTTTAGCGACAACAGCCTCTGCCCCCCTAAGGAGGACCCCCAGTTTGATAGGCTCTATAAAATCCGCTCCCTGATTACCCATCTCGCTGCCAAGTTTGCAGAGGCTTATACACCTGGAAGGGATATCTGCGTGGATGAATCCCTGATGAAGTATAAAGGAAGGTTGGGATTCAAGCAGTATATTCCTTCCAAGCGCTCCAGGTATGGCATAAAATTGTATAAGCTCTGCGAGAGCAGCACTGGG
>VKOC01005523.1:0-12956 GCA_009364415.1 Spea multiplicata | reverse complement strand
CTCACCGAGGACGCCATGTGATGAACACCCAGGGGGATCTCACCTGGGGACTCCAAAAAGACACATCTGGCTTCTTTGGGTCCTTACCCTTAAGGCCAAAGGATGAAGTTTTCTCCCCTCAAGCAATTCTCCTACTGATAGCTAAATTGGGCGTTTAGAACAATTTCCATAGTTTAACACATTGTGTGCTGTTTATATACACATTAGTGGGACTTTTACACATACCAGGAAAAAGAGGGCCATCGGGGGGAGGAAAGAGACACCAGCATCTTTGGGTCCCAAAGATTGTCTGTCACTCCTAACCAAGACCACTTAGATTTTTAGAGCAAATACAAGCATTTCAACAACATAGAAATGCCAAAAGTGAATTTCTGGGATAACGAACTTTTTCTCGGGGTCAGCGAAGAATGAAAGGAATTGTAATATGGGATAAAAGCCCTTTATGGCCTTTACAAAAATCCAACCCTTGGGAGCAGTAATCTTCCCGTTCTCAGGGTCTTTATCTCTCTCCATTAAGTTCTCTCTCTCCTGTTGTCGAGTTGCTGATTGTTGTTGATTGGTTCCAGCAGCCTTTTATAACGATGCGCGGAATGAAGGGAGAGAACTCGAGAAGAAGAGTTCAGTTAAGCATGCGAGCCGTGTTATACCACAGATCTCAGAGCCCATTTTTAAATTCATTCTGGTCCACCATGGTCTGGAGAGATAGAGATCGGTACCTTTTTTGACCAATCCCTGCTGATCAAAGAATGATCATTTTCTAAGGAATAAATCCATTCCCTGAAGAAAAGAGCTAAAAATGTAACATCCCCGATTCTAAAAATGATATAGAAGTACGGCACATACTCATAAAGGCTACACAAAGGGGTTTTTTTTGGACATTGTGCTTATCACATTTTCATTCCAATTTTTTTTAATTAAAAAAATCTGCGTTTAAAGATGCTTAACTAAAATGACTCCTTCTATCTGCGGTGTGGGTATTGACAAAACGCTTACTTGGGTGTTACTAACTTTGTCTTGTTAGCAAGCAGCGCTTCTTTTGTGCAGGTGAACGGCTTTTGATTGTTACACTGTGTCAGTCGCTTTGTTAAATGCATCATTTAATGTGAAAAGGATTAATAGGGTTTAGTCGGTAATCACTTTGACCTAATCCTCCAGACGCTAAAGAAGCCAGTTCTTCTGCAGAGTTTGTTGATTGCTACCAAGCTACACCTGTAATACAGGCCTGCTTAAAACTGATAAAAACAGGTATACAAATAGTTAACCCGTTTAGCAGCCATGGGCCCTCTTTGTTGGCATGTGCCAAGAACTAAAAACGTCTCAGCCGAATAACTGTCCTCGGGAACGTGGTGCAGGAACATGTATTTTTCAGACATTTTGGCTAAATTATTTTATTTGTGAGCGTCCATCTCGTGGCCATCTTCTTCACTCTTGAGTGAGTGTAGACCAAATTCAACACAAAAGATCTAGTGAAGATGCCATGTAAGGCTAAGTACATTTGCTAATGAAAAGGATTCATGTACATTGTAATTTGCGACAAATATATACTTTGATCTGATTAGAAAAACTTAAATTTCTTTGAGAATCAGCATTGTAGCAGATATGGCCCAGATCTCATGCATCATTAAAAAAAACAAGGAAAGCCATAATGAAATAAGTCAGCTACTTTGTACGGGAAACTATCCATATTTTATTTGGTGATTTTTTTTTCCAAATTACAGCATTTTTGGCAAAATGTAAACAACAAACAAATGTTTCCCTAGCTATTATATTTTATTGGTGGCTTAAAAGATTAATTTTAAATTCATTTTGGTTGTCCTAAATTTCATTTCCACTCCTCAATGCACCGGCAGCCATATTGTTCCATCGGGGGATGGGTACACGATGCAGAATGGCTCGACGCAAGGAAACATGGTGTCCAAAGTTCCAAACCCTAGCAGAATTTCTCCTGGACGCCTCTGGAGTTACATAAGATGACACTTCTCTTCTGCCGTTTGCTTAATTTCAGTGAATGTTGCTGTGGCCTTTTCTTTAAGGGTGTTCATGTCCATGTTTTGAATGTTTTGGATGTGTCCAAGAATTGAGTTTTTTTCTTCCTCCTCATCTTGATCTTCAGCAACCATTTTTTGGAGCTCCTCCGGTAATTCCACGTCATCACCTGCCATCTGTATCTGGTTTTCATCCCTTTCACTCTGAAAATACAGAACGCAAGTTAAAATGAGTATTAAATATCATCTCATGATTGTGTTAGTGTATGAGGATGAGCAGATACGTGGGAGTGTGTGTGTTGGAATGAGTGTGTGATGGAATGAATGGGAGTGTGTAACTCTTTGGTAGCATAAGTGTTTGGGAGTGTTCTAGTGCGTATGTTAATTACCAGGGGGAGGAAGCAAGGGGTAGATGGGGCCACTTGGCCTTTCCTGCCCCATGGGCCAGAAGGTGAAGCCCTCCCATTATGATAAGGGGGCATGAGTAACCATGCATAGGGGCAAGACTATGGCTGTTTAGGAAAATGGACAGGGAGTAGGGAGGGTCTGGGTTGGAGATCAGCATGGCCAAACACTGCTGCCCCATTTGGAGATTGAAGACACTAACCTAGAAAAGCAGCGTTTCACCCAGAGACTGAAACCAGATACATTTTCAGATCTGATTATAACAGATTGTATTACTGATTGGAAGAAAGTGATTTGATGTTTGGACCTTGTAGGTACCCTAAATTAGTCCCTTTCATAATATAGCTTGGGGAAGAAGTTTTACCCACTTGTGTGCCTTGCTTTTTAGCACTGACCATGATTCTTTACTAGCCATTTAACAATACTGGACGACCACAATGCAGAACAGTTACTGTCTTGTTAAAATCCTTCTCATAGCAACGTCAGAATGTATATGCCTTCTGATAGACCTCACTAGTCACATGGAAGTACTGGGTGCAGGGTTATGACATCATCATAGCATCATAGAATGTTTTTAAATCAAACTGGTGGTAAAAACCCAACATAACAGTGTCACCGAGTCCAAAAGGATTTAAGGTCTTGTTGAAGCTGTTTTCACTGTTTTCAACCATGTTAGTGATTCATAGGGAAATGATTTCTTAATTGATTGATATAACACCATCTGTACAATGGATAGACAGGACATACAAAGTAGTGCACCACAACACAATTTGGGCTTTATGAAACAAACGGTGAGAAGGAACCTGCTTACGAGAGCTTATGATCTACAAGGCTTGGACCAGCCACACAACTGTATCCCAGCATAGACATTATTTAAATAAATGATTTGGCTGAACAGTAAAAAGGTTTGGTGGGAGACACTAGACAGCAGGAGTGAGGCCATAGTAGGTGATTATTTTAATACTTTTGTTTTACCTGTGGAAGCCTATATTTTTCCCTAATATGTACTCTCATTGTCGCTCTTTCTGCCTTCTTCTGCGTAAACTTGGCATCCCTCTCCATCCTGCAAACCAAACAGAATACAGATTGAGAAAGTTAAAGCAGAATTTTAAGTGAACAGAGCCATCGGTGGGATCGCCTAGTGGCATGGAGACAATCCCACCAGGGCTGGTCCAGATTCTCCAAAAAGGCCAATACGAACTTTGCTTTACTTGCCCCCCTGGGCCATAATGTGCCAGCCTGCTGTTCCATCCAAGTCCATAAAATCACACAAGTTAAACCTCAGCACTGGAGCTGTTCTATAATATCTGCAAAAAACAGCGAAAGCATCACTGGAAAAATGGGTTTTACTCTACAACAGATGGGTGACTCTTGAGTGGTTTGAGTTGTTTAAGGATAATCTTTGAGATGGAATGAAAGTACCATCTTATCAAGGAAGAACCTGAGAGAGAGAGAAATCAGCACATATTGCATTATTAACACGAATCTAGAAAGAGTAATCAATGGAGAAGTCATCATAGCCCAATGTAAATGAGCAAAATGACATAAGCAATCAAATCGAAGAACGAAGAACAGCTATTGATCAGGTGTGGACCACAAAACCTATGGGAGAAAGACCATTGTTGAATGTATGCTCTACTAATCATTAATAAGTAAGACCATTTATCATTCTTGGTTGATCAATGAAATCTTGATGCTTCTGATTAACTGACTAACGTTCCTTAAACACATATTAAATTATAACATTTATTTTGTATGCTCCTGAAGCATTGGCCGCTTGCAGAAGGGACCAGGATCAAACTCAGATTCTAGCTGATCCCACTAACAAAGAGGAGATTTCTAATAATAATAATTCAATCCACAAGGACCTTACTTATATTGTATTAAAGTATTAAATATAGCAACTATGAAATGTTTGGTAAGGGTCAGGTCCACCTTATTCTATACACATAGTAACAATGGCCATTGATCAGAGTGGTCTTCCCAACTGTGCAGGTCGTTGTCTAACGTCTCTCAACGCGTATCACCCGAGGAATGGAATGGAAGGAAGAGATCGTATCCAAGGAATTATCCGGGATACATCACCTGGTGATGCTAAAACTTGCATTTTCCGATCAGGCAATATCATTAGTCTCGTGGCTTTGTCACGGACACCAATAAGAGATAATGAGCTCAATATAAATCTGTTTACTATACCCTCTTCATTTAATCAAAACAGGCTCTTCAAAGGCCACTCTATTTAATGTACTGATCAGAAAAATGTAGGATTTGTGAAATGTCACCGAGCCCCTAAAAATCCCCATATTGGTTAATCTTAAATGACGGACAGGTTTGTACATTCCTCTCATACTGAACGGGTTAAAAAACAATGTTTTTGCTTTCATTCAGAAATTACAATTTTCCATTCTTAAACTATTTTATTATTATTATTTTTATTATTATTTTTTTTAGCAAACACGTACATTAAGCGAGTCAGGGAATAGTACATAGGTTGGATGTATAACACTCACTTCTCTTCCACCAGCTGCCTTTGATATTCTTCATATTCGTCCCGGGTCATCCCTTGGGCTGCTGCTGGGTCAGAAGCCTCTCCATCCTCCTTCTTCTCTTCACTCGATCCTCCGAGGCCCAAATTCTTCATCTGACTGCTTACCGCACTCTTTATAAGAAAAGCCATGTTTTTGGGTTTTTTTTATTATCTATCTCTGAACGTAAACCCAAGAACGGAGGAATACAGAATGAGGAGCGTCCAATGCCATGAGACGGTGAAGGACGCTCTGTCAATGAGGACTATACGCCAAAAGTGGTTTGTCAGCCATAATCTGGATTAGAGGGTGAACTGTGCAGGATAGTGAGACAGATGGTTCAGATTACTTAAAAAATCATTAGATGCAGCTGCCTAGTTTCAATAATAAAAATACCCCAAGCCAATTTCCAACCGATCTACACTCTCTCTATATTACATTTTTTTTTTATAACCCATTTTTATTTACTAAATTGTATCAATTGTGTCAAATACGCTTTACTGAGAGGGTGGTAAGTAAACGGAACAGCCTCTTAACAGAGGTGGTAGGGGCTAATACAGTAAGGGAATTGAAACGTGCATGGGATAGACATACAGCTCCTGAAGACAACGAACCACTGATTAACCCCTTAAGGACAATGGGCAGTCCCTAAACCCATTGAAAACAATGCATTTTGAGAGCGTACATGTATTAAGAGGTTAAGGTTTGAGTCTTTATGACATGAAAGACTAGATGAGCCGCCATCTTTGTATTTATTATATTTAATTGTGTTTTCTTTACAATTTTCTTTGTGACAAATATTAAAATATAACGTGTCAATTATAACAATATACGTTCCTGGTGGCCAGGATTGTAAATAGGACTGGTCATAGTTGGACTGGCCCACTCACTGAGATGGGAGCGCAATGTGTGTGCGAGTAGCCAGCAGCATGTCAAGAATGGAAGTGTAATGGTGTAAAGTGAGGGTGTTTTAATGTGAGTAAGCGTGTTAGAGTGATTGTATATGTGTAAGTGTGGGGAGGTGTGATGGTATGAGGACATTTCAATGTGTGTGTAAGTGTGCTAATGTGCTAGTGTTAGTGTGTCAGAGTGAGTGTCTGTGTGTGTAAGTGTGCTAGTGGGTATATTCGTTACAGAGAGGGTCAGGAATCGCTCGGCTTTACCTGGCACCCGGCCTAGAATGTACCAGATGCCCATAACTGGGGAATACGTATTCCCCACAGAGAGAAAATGTGAGTTTTAGAGAAAAAACAATGCTCTCATAAAGTTGTCTAATTTGTCACCAAATTCAAAATATATTATTACGATTCCAGAAATTATTTTAGAAAACAAGGTATTGTATGCAAATGAAAGATCCTAACCCAGAATTGCGATGGATTTTTTTCTGTGTAGAATACAAACTGCAGGTTTTTTTTAATGCTTTACCCATACACTTGCTTGCAAATTAAGGTTATTTGAGGTTAAAGTGTTGGTCATTTTTGGTGATAGAGTAGTTTTTGTGCAAAATGTGTTCATGCAACCATAATACATCCGCAAAACCAATAAATTAGAGCATTGTTTTCCCCACTGTGATGGTTAAGCACCCAGTCCCTTGTGACTATATATATATATACACACCGATTTATGGTCTCATATAATGTATGTGTGGCAGAAAAGGGTATTTTATATAAATATTTACTCCGGGAAGAGAATACGATGGGGTAGCTGCAGCTTGATTGCAATCAGCTTAATCACACCACATCTCTATTTCCAGCGACAGCAGAGGAGGCGGCTCTTACGCTCGTTAATTCCGCCATTCGCATTAGCAGGCTTCTAATTAAATGACTCTCAGTTTCCGGAAAGTTGGGGATATTCTGTAATCTCGGGTTATAAGTGAACATTTCAAATGAACTTTCCTTATAAACATATAAGATGAATTAACAGGACTTTCGCCAGGTAAATGATTTCGTCCAGTATGAATTCGGCATGAATGTCACGGAAGATAAGATTTACCCAAACGAGCGTATAAACCGCTTTCCATCGGCTTCTTTACCTAAGGAAAGTGTTCTAGAATTAGCCATCAAGGAAATCTGTAATTGTTTTAATCTCAACAGAACATTCAGTCTATGCACAAAGAGTTATGTACAGCGTCCTTTTTGCACAGGCTTTGTTGAGATCCCTGGAAAATAAAGTCAGTTTCTCCTACCAAATGGTTTTGTACGGACTCTCCAGGAACTCACATGAGGGCACCACAAGTATCCTTGTGTGAGGCATTCATTTAAACTATGTTGCGTGACAACATGACAGCCCCTACATATCGCAGGAAATAACGGAGGTAACTTTTATATTATTATTATTAGTAAAGTGGAATCAACCGATCAGCCATAACATTATGACCGCTGAGAGGTGAAGTGATTAACACTGATAATCATATTAAGGGTGGGATAGATTAATGTTAATGTGTTACAAGCATGAAAATGGAGCAACGGAAGGTGGCTGGTGTGATGAATCACGTTCCCTTTTACATTGCGTGGATGCACTATGGGAAGAAGGCAAGCCGGCGGAGGCAGTGAGATGCTTTGGGCAATGCTGGGAAACCCTGGGTCCTGCCATTCACATGGATGTTACGGACACATAGCACCTACCTAACCATTGTTGCAGACCATGTAGACCCTTTAATGGACATTGTATTCCCTGATGGCCTCTCTCAGCAAGATAATGCGACCTTCCGCAAATAAAAAAAATGGTTCAGGAATGGTTTGAGGAACACAAAGAGTTCAAGTTGTGAATTTGGCCTCCAAATTTCCCAGATCTCAATCCATTCAAGCATCTGTGGGATGCATGGAGGCCCCAACTAACAACTTACAGGATCTGCTGCTAACGTCTTGGTGCAGATACCACAGAACACCATCAGAGGTCTAGTGGAGTCCATGCCCCTACTGGTCAGGGCTGCTTTGGCAGCAAAAGGGGGACTTACGCAATACTAGGCAGGTGGTCATAATGTTATGGCTGATTGGCGTTTACATTGCGCATAAGAATTGGGCACAAATGCGACTGTCCCCTTGCATACAAACTGGTCACACACAGTTGGCAGTTTTCTAAAATAGTATAAAAATACACATTATAAAACAAGCTTTACAACCGATTTTGGTGGTATTAGAAGTCAGCTGCATTCTGAATTTGATTTATTCCGTTATAACTGTACAAAAGGTCTAACAGTCGGGTAACTGCTTGCTGGTAACACAGAAGATCAGCAAACATTCACTACAACAAGCAAACAAAAAAACCTATTTCAAATCCGAGGAGTTCATTCAAAACCGGAATGAAAATGGACCACCCAGACTACCGTATCCTGATGAATCACACAACATCCATCATCACGTGAGAGCCTTGCCTGTCCGTTTCCGTTGTGGTGGCGCTCCGGGTAGCTCTTGGCATCATGGGAGGCGTCGTTCAGAGCAGCTGGGGTGCCAGCAAGCCTTAAACCCCCTGGTCCTCACCAAAAACATTTTTGGATCTTGGTACATATACGCTAAACGGTGCATATAAAATGGCAACACAGGGTTTGTGAGTTTATATATTTATTTTTGTTCACTGAAGAAATAAAAAATGATGACTCCTGCCAGGTTGTATGAACAAACCGACTGGTTAGGATGCGGTAAGGCAGGAGGGAATCAGGCAGATTGGCAGAACGGTGCTCACCCGATGCGTCTCGCATTGAACGGGCACAGTATTATAACACTGATGTGCAGATACCCTGATGTTCTAGTTACACAATAATTACAGTAAACATTCTAAGGTCGCTCACTCAGGACCCATCAATTTTTTTTTCTGGTTCATATCCTTGATCACATGTGACTTATTGTTAGCATAGGTAAATCTGTTGAAAATTCAAAAACAAAAAACAAAAAAAAAAAAGGTTTCACCAGGGCTCATGTAAGGAGAGAGCATGATATGTGAATATTGAAAGTAGGACTGTATTAAAGTCTCCCGATTTTCTATAGACTCAGTTACATCTGTATCCCAATGATCTGCCCCTCTTAAAATTGAACAGAAAGTTTATAACAAAACCAAAAAAAAAAACATGTTCCACAAAAACTTTTAAACGCTACGCAGTTCTTGGCAATTCATTTAAACCATGGTGTTGGCGGAATCTCCTTACAAAACTAAACAAAAATGCTACTTAGCAAACCAAGACCGCAAATTAAGTGTTCGATTGTTAAGAAATTAAAACAAAATTAAACCTAATTAATGAAAAAAGAAAACAGCCTTAAAAAAATAAAATAAAAAAAAATAGCCCTGAGTGAAAGGGAGACAATTTTAATACAGACCAGCAAATAAGCTACACCCGGCTTAAAACAAAGCTCTTTTTTAAAAAAATAGGTAAAAATGTTTCCTCTCTTCCCATTTCTGTTGGCGTCCATCAACAAAATGTTAATTTGGGTTCCCAAAAAATTCAATAACTTAATCTAGCGGCGCTTTGCAGCGATAAAAAAGTCCCTCTGGTACAAACATGCGCCGTGTGTGTCCGGAACACACAATGTAAGAGGTCATCAAAAGAACTTCTTAGCGGCTGCTTCTTGCTGACTTCTAAAAGAGAAGAAGAAAACCGTCAGTTAGTGCCCTGAAATAAACGTATTTCAGAAAATAAAGGTGCACGTGAGGATTGTTAAATATTAAGCAATATGAACACCAGAGCCGAGTATTGCGCTCAAAGTGTAAGTGAGATCATCACCTGGTGTTAAATCTCTACTCAGAGAGCTCTATTCCTTTGTTGGGTAAAAACATGCAAGATTTCCAGACAAGTAACATGACTTTATAGGTTTTTGAATATTTTTAGAGACCTGTATTCATCACTATTTATTGGCGCTCCTTGCTTTCCATTCTATCAGTGGTATAAATATTACAATTTAATACTCTACTATTAAGTGCTTTATTCAGCAGCAATTAATGTGTAACCAAAATAATACATTTCCATTAAAGCATAATTGCAATTTAAAGGACACATTTTGGCAATCATAGCATGAGACGAGTATTAGTTACCGATCATAAATATTTAAGTGGAAAGGCAAAAAAAATAAATACATTTTTAAAAATAATTTAATTATATGTTTTCATACATGCAACTAACCATTACTAACCAAGATATAATAAAGAGTCAATAAGAACATCTTAATAAATTAAATTGATGCAATTTGTACTTTATTACACCCATAAACGCTCCATGGCTTTGGGATTTACAGCAGATTTTGTTCCATCATGTATCATGTACTAAATGCCAATATTTCAGATCTTCTGGCCCATTCTCTAAATGCTGTTAAAGTAAAGCTAACTTACCTGTACATAATGTAACCGATGAATAACACTGTTTGCACGGCTACAAACACAAAGAAGTGCGTTGTGGATAAACAAGAGGGAAACGGAGGCAACTCTGGGCATTTTTGCTTTTCATGTGGCTGCAGGGAAAAAAAACACACCAATAATAAGTTAGCAATTTGTGAACAAGCAATGTATGCGTAAACAAGCAACAGGGCCGACTTCTAAAAACCATGAGACTGGGCTATTTTGAAACTTTTGAGTAACTGGAAAGTGAGACTTTCTTAAAAGTTATTGGATGCAAAATAGTCTGTCCTGTTCCCACCGAATACAACTAAAATCATCCAAATTTTGGGTAAATAAGGGTATTTAGTTTTTTCCCCCCCATAATGAAGCAAAATAAAGGAACGTGTAACCCACTGCGGATCACTTTATGCACATTCACTAAACTGCGCTTTTGTATAAGAGCAAACATTTCACCTCTCTTTAAACCTAATGGGCACCTCGTGTAAGAAGGGCTGATTTAGCCGCATCCACAGTGATAAAGCCTGTTTAGGAAACACCGGTGCATAGGCCGTAGGAAAGAGCCTCTAATGCGATAGATCCCCCGAAAAACAGATCTTGGATTTACTTCCACCATAGAACCAGGATGCGATTAGATTAAATGGGCAGAATATATTTACCAGATTCTTTTGCACTAGATGTTCGATGTCCCTCTTCACTACATGAAGATGCTCCTTAATATCATTGAAGTGCTGCGTGGTCTCGTAGCCAGCGGAGCCCAAATGCTGATTTCCACTTGCAAGACGTAAAGTTTCACTCATTGAGCTCCTACAATTAAAAGAAATATTCAGTAATCACTTACAGCGCATGGCTTACCGCATCCACGTAGACACAGATCAATTAGTGGCACAATGATAGGTGCCACAGGGGGTGCAGTAATGAATAGACGCTCTACACCCCCTACTAACAACCCCAGTCGAGCAGGGACTCAACGATATGGGGTCAGTATGACAACTTAAGTAGTTTTATTACAAAAGGACGGACCCATACCGCATATACTACCCCAGAAGGGGGAAACCTCCCTCTGTGGCAATAGCTAAGCAAACAGCATGGGGGTAAGAAGCTTTCTATGTTTAACTCTCCTGCTACGCGCAACCTTTAACGGCTGTATTATAGCTCAATGGACAACCCAATGTAAGCAAACTAAACCACGACTAGCAGCCCATGTACAGTTGGCCAGTGACAAGTTTCCCCCTTAATGGCAGGTAATAAAGTTGATGCACTCAGCAGGTCTTTTTAGAACCGTTCTTGAGAAAGGCTCATTGAGAGCGGAAACGTTGGACCTTCACCAAGTCAATAAACTTCATAAAAAGAAGACCCGCTGAGTGCATCAACTTTATTTGCTGCATATATTTTTTTGGATTGTTAGCACCTGGGCATTTTGCAACTGCTGCCAGTCATGAACTGTATAATAGACTAATATATATATATATTATATAACAAAAAGATGTATGCGCTTCCAGCGAAACCATTTCATGCCGCTACTCAATGAATATTTAGAATTCTCCAAGCAGCCCTTCGGGGAAGTTGTGATCTGCGTCCCGGACTCCACCGGCATTGTTGACTGCATACGAGCCCCAAACGCTAGACATAGTAAATAAAGCATTACTGCGAATAGCTTATGGCAAAGCGTTAAAGCCCATGTGATCGGCAGCAACGTCAGCGGTCACGTATACGTAAGTAAATATCAATAAACTATTATTTAAAGTGAAAAGAGAAATGTAATATTCTTATATAGGCGTTAAAGAGAATGTAGAACCCGCTTGTCCCCCTTTAAGGACGATTTGGAAGCCGTAACACATGTTCTCCGTTTGCCGACAGCGCGATGGAGGACAGTATATTCTCCCGAGACGTGCAAAGCCTTCCAAAAGAAATTAATGCAGTTGTGCAAGAAATGAAGAGGCTTAAGGATAAGGAAAGGCTTGAGGGCTAAGGTCCAAGATTATATTGAAACATAAGACCAAACTCTTTCTCCCATATGTGCCGTTGCCACGCCGGGAATATTTTACCTTTGTCTTTTCATTCTGTCGCTGCCATAAAAATCAAATCAAAATCCGGACTAAGTTTCGAGACCCGGACTTTAACAGAGATCAGTTAAGCGATCAGATAAGAGCATAAACATGCGCCTTAATCAATATGCTTGTATCATTTCTCCGGCCGACTGATGCTTCTTTCTCGTTGCAAAGAGGATTAACGTCTACAGCGAGAATATTTACCATCATGTGCAATTTAATCCCTTTTCTACTTTTGGCAAAAGACACAATGGAAAATAACCCCAGAGACATAGTTTGAGTCTTAGAAGCTTATTCGTCTCGGTAATAAACACGACAAAAATGCTCCACTTACAGATGTATTTAATATCATGCAGCTTGGATCAAACCGGAATCATGCAGCTTGGACGACACTTTCCTTTGAACGCACAATCTCCCCATGCAAGAAGATTAAACAGAGGAAAAACAGAAACATCCATATATTCTATGCTAAAAACAAGCATTCAAGGGAGAGGAGAACTTACACCCCCATTCAAAAGGGGGCATTGAGGAATTTCCTTGTTTTTAAAGAAAAGCAAATCTTGTCCATTAGAATAATAAGAAATGCATCAGAAACACAGCACAGATATTGATTATTAATGGAATCTCTTCATAGGTCTACAGAGACCCTTTATCACTCCCATCACTCCTGT
>VKOC01005521.1:0-19846 GCA_009364415.1 Spea multiplicata | reverse complement strand
TGGAATGTGTGCCCTCCTCAAGTTGTAGTGACTTCAGGGGACAAAACGTTCAAAACGACAAAATGTTCAAGGCCCTAAAATCATTTAGTGGAAAAGTTATTTATTCTGTTATAATATTTATTTCAAGGATTAGTCGCACTCAATTGTGGCTTCAGGCTTCCCATGTTGAATGACCAAGTATTATTTTAGCCCAATAACAAAAGTATAATTCCATAGCACATTACTTTTGGAAATTATGAATGCCCCCCAGTTTGACTGTTGTATCTTGTGTGCCCCCCCTATATATTGTTTCTAGAGTCGCCACTGATTGTACCCAAGAGCAAAAACACCCCAGTGCTCTAAAAACCCAAAACCTCCTTTTACACCAAGTCTTCCGCCACGCATTAACCTCCCTGATCTCCCGCTGTCCTACATATTAATATCAAATAAATGTAATAAAAGTGATATAGAGCACCATGTATAGTGAAGACAGTGAAATCAGTGAGATGTTTACCCAAGGTTTTGGCGATAAATTACTCTGTCTGCATGGCAAACCAGCAGAAGCAGCAGAGACCCCAGTACAAAACAGATTTTAACCCCTAAAATGTCGCTGTATTGAAGGGGTTAACGCTGCACTGTCTCATGGAGAGATCAGGCATCGAGGAAATGTTGTTGCAAATCTCCACACTTGTGTGGGGACCCAATCAACACACAACCCCTTCCTTGAAGCTGCCTGCGGCAGCTGAAAACACAATCGCCAGTTTACAGGCGATTTCGTGTTGAGCTTGCAGAATTGATTGTGGCGATGTGGGGGCATTTTTTTGGATGGTACCAAGTACGTCACAGAACAGATGAGCCCACTTGGGCATGGTGTACCTGGTACGTCACCAGATGCAAAGGAGTTAAAGGGAAACAAGCTGTGTTATTGGTATGTGTGCTTTTATGCACAGAAGCAGTGGGTGCTCCAGATGAATGTAAGAGTCCATCTTTCACAACCTATACATGTTTGTTGGATACTGCACTATGGGCATTCCATGTATGTTTTTTACATGTTTCTCCTTGTGTAAATGGAACATTTTTAATATATGAGAAACGTATTGTACAGTGCGCCTGTGGTTTTTGTGTTTACTCTTAACATAAAAACACTTGGTGAGAAGTGTTTGAAATTTGTTGCAGCACTATAATATTTGTGTTCTACTAGGTTTAGATTTCTATTATTATGGTAATCCTGGGTATATTGGATGCGCTTGTAATCACCAATTTGCATTTTTTTAACAATACTGGACTGCGACTGAAAAGCTGCCAGGCAATAAAACACAGCCCGCGATCAATCTCATTACACTGTTAGTATACTTACCATCACCAGGCGCTTACCATCACCAGCTCTGGAGCGCTCACCACTTCATTCTCTTTTGATGGCATGCAGCTAGCTATCGTTGTCATGTCAATTTATGTAGTGCATACCCAAATTAGCTACCCAGTAGAGATGGTAGGGCCAATTTTAGCATGAGAGGGGTTGATTCTATTGTATAGGCATATGGTGCCAAAAAGGTTTCACAAAATGAATTCCTCTTTTAAAGCTAGGACTCCAACCAGGGCCCTCTGCAAGGTGTGAAATGTTACAGATGAGTTGCCTCTAGGTCTAGCTTTAATGTAAACTAGCTAAATAATCCACCATATGCCTGTATCCCCTCACAGATAGTGGATTCTTTTCATATGCTAAGTGACCATTAGCAGTCAGGATACCATTTTTTCCAGGGTCATATCCACAATATACATTAATAATAACCTATAGATTAATGATCCTTCCTCCTTTTGTCCATATTTAGAGCAGGGAAAGCACATCCAACAAAAAAATACAAATATGGGTAGCGGAACTTAAGATCTTTGGAAGGAATTGTGAAGTCCCTTGTATTAAATCATAAGTAGCAAGTGTGACATATCTATGGACTTCATAATTTGCAAAAACATACTAGATGTTAGGACTGGTATTGTTCCACAACACAAAAAAAAACAAAAAACAAAAAAAAAACAGCACTGACCTGAAAGTCCAGGGTGCTTCCAGGTCAAATGCTGTGAGTTTAGTAAGTGGGCTGATGATGATCAGATCACTCCTAACCAACTGTTAGTTTAGCTGGCGCCTAAATTCACAACAAATTTGTCAAGCCCTGACGATCCTTTCCCTGTCAGGAGGAACTCTTCTGTGAGTCTACCCCCTGAACGTCACGTCTTAAAAGGGACGGGATGAAGAGCTGAGGCACAGCTGCCACTGGGCGGCGTGGTGTGTGCCTAACGAAGTTAAAGAGTCCGGCGGAGGCGATCTGGGAGGCGAATTGGGAAAGGGGAAGGTGTGATCTTTTAATGTTATGCCAGAGTTAACACCTTGTATTAGGGATTCTGTATGTCAGGTTACTGACAATGTGAAAGAATTGTGGGCCGAAATATCCACTAGAAGTAAAAGGGGAAATTTAACCCCCAAACAGCGACCAGGATATGGAAGATCAGCTTTTATTACAAATTGAAAAAGCTGCACAGCATTGACTGGTATATCGGGCTAGTAATTCAGTGAAAGGGAGGAAATTGTTGAACTTGTTGCATGACAACTATGTGTCTCAGTAGAGACACCTTCTAGAAAGGGGGCTTATTTGGATCCTCTATTACAATGTGGAGCTGTTTTCAAAATTCAAGTGGAGCTGTTTTCAAATATTCAAGTACGGGAGCAATTGGGAAGTAGTGATCATAATATGGCGCAGTTTCAAATTATTAGTAAAAAGCAAACTGCTATAACTGTTACCAAGACACTTAACTTTCAAAAAGCAAATTTTAATAATCTAAGGACATGCTTGCAGATAATTAATTGGGGTGATCTTTTTGTCCAAAGAGATACAGAAGACAAGTGGCTTTTATTTAAACTCGCACTTCAAAAATATATTTCAAAATATGTACCATTTGGAAGTAAATCCACAAGAAATAAACTAAAACCAATGTGCATGAATAAAAGTGTTAGTTAGGTAATGCGAAAAAAGAAATTGGCATTTAAACTGTGTAAGTCAGAGGGCTCAGTAGCATCATATGTAAAGATGCCAACAGAGCTTGCAAAGGGCTATTAGACTAGCTAAATTTAACAATGAAAAGATGATAGCCAATGAGAGCAAAACAAATCCAAAAAAGATTTTTTAAGTACATTAATGCCACAAACTTTAGGAGTGACAATGTAGGTGTTCTGATAAGGATAAGGCAGCAATACTAAATGCCTTTTCTCCCTCTGTATATAACAAGGAAGTGCCACTACCTGCTGATTCAGCACTACAGAAACCTTAACTCAATCTTGGAATGGCTGACTCAAGATAAAGTTTTTAAACAATTAAGTAAACTTAAAGAAGACAAAGCTCCAGGGCCAAATGGGATACACCCAAGGACACTACGGGAAGTTAGTCAAGAAATAGCCAGACCACTGATTTTCAAAGATTCTTTCCAGTTGGGAATTGTAGCAAAGGACTGGTGTAAAGTAGATGTGATTTTTAAAAAAGGATCCAAATCTGAGCCTGGGAACTACAGACCTGTAATCTTAATATGTGTGGTGGGAAAATTGTTTGGGAGTTTATTAAGAGATGGCATACAGGAATATATTGTGAACAATGATATCATCAGTAGGAGTCAGCACGGTTTTGCAGACCAACTTAATTGCATTCTATGATGTTGTGAGTAAATGTGTAGATCAGGGTGTTGCTGTAGATGTTGTCTATTTAGATTTTGCAAAAGTAAAAGTACATAAAAACTAGGGGAATGGGCAAATAAGTGGCAGATTAGATTCAATATAGATATGTGTAAGGTCATGCACTTTGGCACCAAAATAAGCAGAAAATGAGGAGGATTTAGGTATACTTGCAGACCACAGATTATGCAACAAAGTTCAGTGCCAGTCAGTGGTTGCCAAAGTCAGTAAGGTATTATCATGCATAAAGGGGAGTATTAAATCACGAGATAAAAATATAATTTTACCTCTTTATAAAGAAATGATGAGGCCTCACCTTGAATATGCATTTCAATTTTGGGCACCAGTTTTTTAAGAAGGATGTTATAGAAGTGGAGAACAAAGTTAATTAAAGGAATGCAGAATTTTAGTTATGAAGAAAGACTAGAAAAACTGAACATGTTTTCACTAGAAAAAGACATCTAAGAGAGAATCTGATAATTTTTACAAATACATACAAGGTCAGTATAAACAGCAATCTAGTGATCTATTGACCAAGAGGTCTCTACATATGACACAGTTTCATCAGTTGAGACTTGAGGAAAAGAGATTTCACCAGCATAGGAAATGGTTCTTCACATTAAGAACAATAAGAATATGGAATTTTCTGCCTAAGGATGTTGTATTATTTAACTCTGATGATATTTTTAAGAAATGTCTGGATGCTTTTCAGGTTAACCATAACATAAAGGTCTACAACTGTTAAAAAGACAGTAGTATTAGCAAGTTGATCCAGGGAGTAATCTGATTGTGGCAAAATCGGCACTTGCCTCAAGTAGGGGTTTTTTTTTGCTTTCTTTTGGATCAACTTTAGAACTTTAGAAGTAGGTATGTGTGAAAAGTTGAACTTAATGGACTGAAGTATTTTTTAACCTAATATACTATACTATACTGTACTATATAACACTGTTTAAAAGGGTTATTGGTGTGCTGACCGTTTTGTTATTCTTAATTAGCTATTGGATTGGTTTGCAGGAAGACAACACCATTTGGGTTACAGCACCAGTTCTTTATTTTCTATTTCTTTTATATTATCTTTATATCATAATATACTGTATTTCCTCGATTATAAGACAAGGTTTTATTCAGAGCAAGAGGTCATTTTATAATCAGACCTCAAATAGAGGCCTGACTACAAGACTAAGTTCCAGATCCCCCACAGCGTTGCAGGAGACCTGGATCCTCCTCTCTGGCAGCCGGTGGACATCTGACATGGCGTGACATGACCTTCTGGTGCTCCACCATAGAAGCCCCAGCCAGCAGCAGCAGAGGTTGTCTACATGCATTGTGCAAACGTTCACTCGCTGCCAGACAGAAGGATCCCCCACAGTGCGTGATGCGCGCAGTCAACCTCAGCTGCTACTTGACACTTCCGCGGGGCTTCTATGACGGAGCACCGGCGACGTGAACTTCCAGTGCTCCGGAAGTCCTGGGTAGCAGTGGAGGCTGTCTGCCCATGTGGAGCTGGCCCCCACTTGAAACCAGGGAGTCTGGAGCAATGTTCTATCTAATTTTTCTTAGATGGTGTGCGCAGAAAATTGTGCAAAAATTTTCCCAGAGACAAAATTTTGTGCACCGCATAAAGTATAAAAAGAAATTTTTCTTTTTTTGGGGGGGAAAAACTGTTGTGCGCACAATTTTTGCACGTGCGCGCTCTCTAAAAAATCTATGTGCGCGCTTAGAGGGAACACTGGTCTGGAGCATGGGGGGCAAGCCTGGGGATTAATTAGTAAGTCGGGGGCCATATAGGGGGTATAAGGCATATCTGGGGGGCCAGAGTGGTAAATAGGGGGCTATAAGGCATATCATGGAGTGGCTAATAGGGGGTATAAAGCATATCGGGGATATAAGGCATATCAGGGGGCAGAGTGGCATATAGGGGGGCAAAGTGGCCATATCAGGGGAGCAGAGTGGAATATAGGGGGGTATAAAGTATTTGGCAGAGTGACATATAGGGGGTATGATGCATATCAGGGGGGGACAGAGTAGCATATCAGGGAGGCAGAGTGGCATATAGGCTGGTATAAGGCATATCTGGGGGCAGAGTAGCAAGCCATGGGGCAGATGAGCATAACTGGGAGGCAGATTGGCTAATAAAACGAAATATAAACATAAAATCACAGTTTTTATTATCATGATTAATATTTATTGATAAAACATTTTTCCTATAGGGTCGTCTTATATTCAGGCTTTTTCTTTTTTTTCTAAATTAATATTCAAATTTTGGGGTGTCATTTTATAATCAGGGTCGTCTTATAATCGAGCAAATGCGGTAATACTTATATTCCCGAGTATTTTCTTATTGAATCACACTCCTTCTTTCTCTATGCCGCTTCCTGTGTGATGCCAACCTGAAACATCTGCAACACAATTAATCTGCACCTAAATCTTTCATATATACATTAAACATGTGCATTTACATTTGTATGAATTGCAAAGTTACAGGGCTGTATGGGGAAATGTTGTTCAACTAACCATATCTCAATGAGTTTTGGAGATATCCTTGGCTGCGCTGGCAAAAAATCTTTTTATGCAAGTTCATTATGTATTTTTTGTGTGTTCAATCATTATGCAAATTGATTGTGATGTTGGACAGGATAGATTGCAGGGAGTTTAGCATAACCTCTCATAGTCAGATTCATCTGAATACAGTCTTAAAATAGGGAGTGAGGGGGTGGTGGTTGGTGGTAATGAGGATTGTTGGAGGTGATGTCTATTTCATGAGTTTTCAATTTTACTTATGTTATCTATGTACACTTTACATTTGTCACGATTATTCTTACTCAGTATCATTTACGTCAATGAAAAGTGTAATCATTCATTTTTATGTTGCATTAAAATTTTCATGTGTTAGATTGCCTACATTCTTGCATTTTAGGATATAGGCTTAATGCCAGCTAATATCTGGATTTAAATTTTAGTGTGATTTGAGCATATTACGTTCTCTTTAGTATTCATTCTTATAATAGCTTCTACCAATGTATATGTATGTATGTATGTATGTATGTACCAATGTATATGTATGTATGTATGTATGTATGTATATATATATAATATATAATCATAATATATATATATATATATATAATATTATATATATATATGTACATACAATTAAAGCAAGAGATCAGCACACATCTAAAGCATAAATATTAAGGATTCTGTCACACTATATTGCAACAGCACCCTGGAATCTGAATATGTATGCTCTTTATGTATATTTTTGCTCATTATTGGTATACAGTGAATTTATTATAAACCATTAGTTATGAGTTACAGTGGACAGGACTTAACTAATCATCATTTTTCTTTATTCCAGGGATGTTGATATACGTTGTGCTATTTAGGACTGGTTTCGTGTTATGTGGTATTATGCTATACTGTATATGTACTTCACCGTAAGATCCGGATCACTGTAAGATTCGAATCATTCAGAGAATATCACCATACTTTTATAAATAAATACATTAATAATCACTGCCCCCAGGATTTACATTTCCCTTTACCTCTAACTGCACATTAAGATAACTTTATTAAATTAATCAAATTAACCCTCAGCATTAAATTAACCCTTAACACCCCATCAATCACGACTGGCCCTAAAATTAACCCTTAGCAGCCCATTAAGTATAACTGCCCCTAAATTAATCCTAAACACCCTGTTAAGCATAACTGCCCCTAAATTAACCCTAAACACCCCATTAAGCATAAATGCCCCTTACTTAACCCTAAATACCCCATTAACCAACACTCCCCAAGTATTGAGTAATAAACCAAGCTGTATCAGTTTTGTTCTTGTCTGGCTGAGTTTTCTGGGCGTCTTAGTCCTAATAACAGCAGTAAGAAATGCTAACCTTTGTTCGGAAACCGTTGTCCTTCCACAAATTTGCACTAACGACCTTATAATGTAGACTGTGAAATTAGCATTATGTTTTCGTGTGAATGTAATTTCTCTTTTACTGCTAATAACCATGCAAAGGGTACAGCAATGGTACTCCGACAGGGTCAAGCAGGCCTTCATGCAGACACTGCTACAGCTTGGTTTATTACTCAATACTTGGGGAGTGTGACAGGAACGACCTGTACCCCAACTGGGTACACCCGCCAGACGTTGCTTCCTTCTGCCCATAGTCACCAGGAATACAAGACTTGAATCATTAGGTTGAAATAGCGCCGACAACAGCAGGAAATACAGCCTCTCAGGAACATTGATGGCACTGTGCTTTACCCCAATAACAAGACAAGACAGAACCCGTAATGCATTGTGCCGGATTGAGGCTTCCCATTGTGGGACTGTCCCGGGCAATCCGGGACATGTGGTCACCCTAAGACTGTCCCATACAAAGCATGTGATTTGAATGTGCTGTATATACAAGCACATTCACAGAGTGACAAGGTCTGAGTCTGAAGAAGGTCAAATAATATGTTTGTACAATTTGGCATTTATAAACTGTACACTTCTGTACTCTCTCCCTTGACTACTACTTCATCTTCCAAACGTCTCTATTTCTTCCTGACCTAAAGTTGCCACTGCACGTTAGACGCACATACCAGATGAGGTTGCTCATACTGCTGTATGCACCCCCACATGGACTCCATAGCTTGTCTTAATCTAGAGACAGCTTAGTTTTTCCTAAACTATTTAGATTGGCCCGAGTGGTGTCCCAACCACTTGCACTTAAAGGGTTTCAGCACTTTATCCAAATAAAGCACAGCTGAATGATTCAGCAGGGAAAAATCAGTACTTTTATTCTGGCTTATTCGTCCTTTGCCTTAAGCATACCATCACCTATCAATCAGCTGTAAAACAACATTGGATTTAATCAATATGCATCCCCAGATTGCAGTACTATTTTTTAAGTACTCTCAATGACTGCTATTTATAATTTTAAGGCTAGCTTTAGATAATGTTTATTACCATCTGTACTAAAAATAGCAACCACTCCAAGGTAAGCATGTCATTTTATGAATGGATCTGACATCTGCAGCATACTGCAAATAGGGATAATTATTCTTTTTTTGGACTGCTCTCAATATCTTTTTCTCATACTTACAAATTTCTTCTTATAGAACACATTTTTACTGTGCTTAACATAATACATATACACATTTTTGTTTCAAGATATTTTGGTTATTCTTTGAAATAATGCTTAGAGCAAACATTTGCAATATGAGTGGAGATGTGGGTAGCATTCAGATTTTACTTTCCCATGTCAATAAAGAAAAATCAGAAATAGGGTGACTATATTTTCCCAGGACCTATATAAATTTTATATATTGCTGACCAATAAACTCGCAGAAAAGCATCAGTTGGTGTCACGAACAGGGTCCATACGGAACTCAGAATTGAAATGTTGATGCAATGTGCTTGTTCACCTGTTGCATTTTGTATGAGATAATGATTCATATTTGAGAACTAATCAATAATATACTGCATTTTTGAAATTTTTAAAGGATAATTTTTGTGTTTTATCGTCTTCATTGCATGGGTAATATAGAGATTTGTAGATTGTGTTTTTACAATAAACAATATTTTGATTAACTATCGTGATGTTAAAACATCTCATTTTGAATTATAATTTTTGGTTCGATCTGAAAGGATTTAGGATCAGGGATAAAATATAGGGTATCTTTATATTAATATTGTGGATGTGGTCCTACAATAATTAATAACGTCAGCCTTTTGTATATGTGATAGAATATTGGTTTTGCCTATATTATCTCATTAATATCCCTAACAGGATTACCCCAAGCACTGTGCCAATGGGTAAGACAGGGAAGCCTTACCACTTATGATTCCATTGTGGCACTAGTAGAACATTAGATAACAGCGAGTTAGCTAAAATATACTGCACTACATCCAAATTAAGTGCTATCCCAGCCAGAGGCCATGAAGAACGAAAAAAAGACCATAACCAAAAAAGTCCGGCAAACTACAATAACTGTTATCCAACAATGACCTGCTCCTTGCATCTTTACTTATCACCTCAGTGAAATATATTATTAAAAACGGCATAACGTCCGCAGTCTGTTGTATCGAGGGGAAAGAGTGACAAAGGGCATTTCGCCCTCATCCAAGATGGCCACATGTATCGCGAGGCACGTCCTTTGATAGCCTATACAAATGACGGAAGAACGCACATACCCAACATCCACATCGAGACCGTCTTTTTAAAAACCGATACACGGAACGAGGAACATTCACTTTAACTACGCAACATTTCCAAAATGTGTCCATTCCTGACTGCCAGCACCGCAAAACAACTAATCTACTCCCTCGTAATCTCCCATCTAGATATACTATAATAGTACTACCAAAACTATAGCAAAGGAATTGCTACAGCTGCTTTCTTGGGTTGAGTAACCAAGGGAGACATTAACTGACCAGGGTACTCCTTTTGTACCCTGATTTATGAAAGAGTTACAGTTCCCTCTGCAAATATTGGCAAATGTATTGTTTAACCTTTTGATTTTTTCTTCACAAAAATACTCTACTCTCATGGATATCAAACAATTGCAAACACAACACAGGTTTATCCAAAAGAAAAAACAATTATTGGCACCGTTTTAGTCAATACTTTGTGCAACCTCCCTTTGCCAAGATAACAGCTCTGAGTCGTCTCCTAAAATTCTGATGAGGTTGGAGAATACATGGCAAATGATCTGAGTCCATCCCTCCATACAGAATCTCTCCAGGTCGATGCTGGTGGACTCACCCCACAAGTTTTCTATGGAGTTCAAGTCCATGGTTAGACCTTGTTTTTACAGTCACTAAACCACCATGACTCAAGCCCACCTCTGGTGTTTTTTGCCAAAAATCACTATTTTGGTTCCATCTGACCATAGAACCTGATCTCATTTGAAGTTCTAGTAGTGTCTGGCAAACTGAAGATGAGTATCTGTGAATAAATATCTGTAAATTAGTGAATGAAAGTGTGTGAATCAGTAAATGAATGAAAACGTGTGTGATAGCATTGATGTGTAATTGGGTGGGAGCATGGCACAGGGAGGTTGTTTGAGGCTTGGATGCAACATGGAGGCTGTTTAGGTCTAGGATGTCACAGTCAGGCTGGTTGGGGCTAGGATGCCACAGGCAGGCTGTTTAAGGCTAGGATCCACAGGCAGGCTGTTTGGGGCAAAGTCCTATCCTTGGACAGGTCCTGTGGATGCAATCTGGGTGCCAGGGCTGACATGATACTAAAGGGGGGCGGCAATATAGAAGGCTGTGGGGCCGCTAATTCACAAGGGGGTGCTGGCTGGGGCATCACAAAAATAAATACTAAAGGGGGACTGGGTGGTGGGATAAATATACAATGTGGGGCTAGCTGGGGGTAATATACAAGGGTGAGGGGTTATTAGGGTGACCACACCAGCCATGTTTTCCAGGACACACATACTACTAACATATTGCTGACCATTCCAGATAAAATGCTGCCCTACAGTATGGGGGATGTATAGACTCATCAAAGGGAACTAATTAGTCAGATATGCATCCTCCATACTGCAGGGCAGCATTTTATCTGGGCTGGCGGCATCAGTACACAAGGGGGGGCAGTTGGGGCTAAAACACAAAAGGGGGATCGATGACAAAGCAGTGCGGAAAAAAGTTTTTTATTGTTGTAGTTTAGCCCGTCCGGATGTGGGTGTCAGTGTGGCAGAGCCTGTCCTGGTTTGTGTGTCAGTGTGGCAGAGCCTTTCCTGGTATGTGTTTTGGGCGTCAGTGTGGCAGGGCCTGTCCTGGTTTTGTGTGTTTGGGTGTCGGTGTGCAGAGTCTCCTGGTGTGTGTGTGTGTCTGGGTGTCGGTGTGGCAGAGCCTGTCCTGGTGTGTGAGCAATGGTGTCAGTGTGGCGGAGCCTGTCCTGGTGTGTGTGTTTGGGGGTCGGTGTGGCAGACCCTGTCCTGTGTCAATGTCATTGTGACATCGCTGACATTAATAACATGTTCAAGGGGTACCTAAGAGGACCTCTTACCATACAGCACTTAATGAGTACAACTTAAAAAATTATAAAAAAGATAATAAGAAGAAACCCTTACATCTCATTGCCTTAACACTACATCTGAAAGGTATAACCCTCCTGCCCCTGTTCACAACCCCAAAACCCATTAAGCCATAAGCATAAAAAATCTACAAATAATTACACAAATCTACAAATATATACTTATAGTATGTTCCCTATAAGTGCTGGGAAAGTATGGAAAATCTATATAAATCAGGTATTTCTGAAATCAGGACACCTGAATTAATAAACTTGGAGGGCTTACCTAATTTTGTGAGGATTCAGAGGGGAAAAAATATATAAAATGCAATTTCCCTAGTTTTTACAAATTTCTCATCCTCAGTTTTCAGCTATTATCTAAGTATGGTATCAAAAGAAAGCTCTATCTCTTCTTGAAAAAAAAAATATAGTTTACATGGGTACCTTATTCGCAGGAAAGGAGAATAATTGCTGAACCGACATACTGCAAAAATAGCAAAATTGCTCTGGGACTGTAGGGGTTAAAAGGATTAGTGGCATTACATTGTTACTTCAAGAATCCTGTGTATGATGACAGAGAGGAGGGAGCAAGATTAGGAAGGTCAGTATGTGTATGATAAAAATCACAGGAGAAAGGGGAGGGGCGTGTAGTGCCTGCAATAGATGCTGCTCTAAATTATAAAATAAGACAAGCTTACTTGTCTGTAGATGTAAATTAATGTAAAGCTTACCTCACAGGCACTAAAATGGCTAATTGTCATTTTAATTATGCCCCCTTGAGGCAGCCTCTGAGCAGAAATGGTGTGAGGTCCACAGAACACCTGAGATTGTGGGAGATGGTGAATATGTAGAACAGCCTCCTAGCAGAAGAAGCTAGCGGTCCACACAACCCCTTAACTTTTATTTAAATGGAGTATCGGGGAGAAGGTGGTGGATGTTTGGCACAGACTCCAAGCAAAAAAGCTTAAGGTCCACACCAACCTTGGGATTTGTACTTTTATTTAACGTAATAAAGTCTTCCTTAATGTTAGGAAGATTTACTTTAATGAGATGGTGGTGGATACGTGGAACAATCTCTCAGCAGCAAAAAGCTTGTGGCCTAGAGAACTATTGTGATTTGAACTTATATTTCCTGTAATAAAGTCACACATAATGTTAGGAAGATTTACTTTAAAAAGAGAATTTTGAATATGTACAACAGCTTCCCAAGCAGAAGCTTGTTGCCCTGAGAAGCCCTGTGAGTTGAACTTTTAGAGTGATCTGAGACAGGATTTTTTCTATATATATATTTGGCATTGCAATGGTTAACTATAGCCTTTTTTCCTTTTGCTGTATGTAACATCTTGCGCCCTGGACCTTAATTGTTTTCTAATACTTAAGCATCTGTTAGATTTATTGGACTTTGAATGCTTAACAATACTACCCACTTTGAACCTTAACCATGTTTTCTAGGAATGCTGCCAAAAATGCTAATAATAGCTTGTTTATGACTGCCTGACCCAAGAAAAAGTAACAAAAATTCAGCAGGTTTTACCATTTATTTTCATTTGTCTTATCGGAGATTTGTACAAATGCACACAACAGTTTTCGTTAAAACAATTACAATGAATCCAACTGCACAAGTCTACCACACAGCAAAAAATCAATTTAAATGGAAGTACAAAGCAGGTAATAAAACCTAATGAAACTCCAAATTAGCAAAAAATATATTCCACCCTAAAGAAAGAAATAAAACTCAAGGCTGGATAATGCTGAATGAATATAATAGTTGTTGGAGAACATACTCTCAAAGCGTAATAGAGATCGCCTGTATTTACAACATTTACTGATTTTTGCTATATATTTTATATATACAGCTACTATTTAGACAGACAGACAGAAGACAGAGATATCAGCTACTTAATATTGACCGGATTTCCCCAGCGTAGCAAAAATATTAAAAACCCCGACCACCCAGATAGAGTACTAGCATTAATATAGCCTGTGGCCTGGGAGCAGTAAGCTCTACCCCTTGATGCAGGACTGAATTTCCCTCAATATTAAAAATAAAAAAATAATCAACCACCTCCTGAAGCAAAGCTGCCATTGTGTGTACATAGGTGTTGGTTCATACCAGAATTGGTGAGATGTCCTAACAACTTACCCAGGCTCACTTCCTTTTAGGTCTCAACATTTTTTTTAAAACAGGGATATTTTGCAGAACAGCTATCAATAAATGTTTGTCCACTGCCCCAAACCTCTGCTTACTTTAACCAACCTATATATTTAGCATAATTTAGCTTCACTTAGTTATTATAATTCAGATTACATCACCAAGTTCACAAAGTGATTTACCATTGCACCCCTAGGACTTGTCTGCTAGCATTACAAAACATAAAAAATACTTTTTGATAAACCAGAAAATAAAATGATGTTGTCTTATTACAGGGGCATTGCTAAGGAGCTGCTGGCTTTGAAGCGCTGAGTCTCAACTACATGGCCCTGAATGAAGACTCTGGGGCTAAAGCATAGGCTTCATAGATCTCCCTCTAAACAGGGCCAAACTAATGCAGGGTACCACTCACCACATCACTACCATATATTCCTGCTCCCTGGGCTGGTCTAAAATTCTGCACAAAGGGCCAGTCCAGGTCGGACGCGACCTTTGTGAACAATTTTAGACTGGCCCAGGGAGGCAGAAACAGCGTGGTTATGTAACGTGAGGTTGCGTGATCCCGCGGCTAAAGGCCGTTCACACACTGTTGAGCTGTCAGGGGAGTGAGTGAGGGAAGGAGGGAGAAGGGGAGGAGAGAGAGGTGAAGGAGAGAAAGAAAAAAGAGGGAAAGTGTATAAGTGTTGTGAGCATGCATGCATTCATGCATGTATGTATGTTTGTGTCTCAGCATGTGTGTGTTTACTGTGTGATTCAATAGCATGTAGAAACATTTAGCAGCAATAACTTGCAGTAAGCCTTTTTGGTTTGACTCTGTTAGTCTCTCGCATCGTTGTGGAGAACTTTTGGCTGACTCTTCTTTAAAATGTTGCTTTGGTTAATTGAGGTTTGCAGGCATTTGTTTCTTTTCTTTTTCAGCCATTCTGTTGTAGATTTAGTGGTGTGCTTTGCCCTGTTGCCTGACCCAATTTCAGCCAAGCTTTAGCTGTTGGATAGATGGCATCCTATTTGACTCTAGAATACTTTAGTATACAGAGGAGTTATTGGTCAACTCTATGACTGCAAAGTTCCCAGGTCCTGTGATAACAAAATTCTATGTTTGTTTTTTTTGTGAAATGGGGACATGTGCATTATGGCCAAACATCTCCACTTTGGTTTTGTCTGTCCAAAGGACATTGCTCCAGAAGTCTTGTGGTTTGTTCAGATGCAACTTTGCTAACCTAAGCCATGTTTCCATGTTTGTTTGTTTTTTTACAGATAAGAGGCTTTCTCCTGGCAACTCTACCAAACAAACCATGCTTGTTCAGTATTTTTCTAATTGAATTGTTATGAACTTTAACATTTAACATGCTAATTGAGGCCTGTAGACTCTGAGCATTGCACGGATTGACATTGGGGTGAATTTGCTAGGACAACCACTCCTGTGAAGATTGGTAACTGTCTTGAATGTTTTCCACTTTTGAATAATGTTTCTCATTTTAGAATGATGTACTTTAAATTGTTTGGAAACGACCTTATAACCCTTCCGAGATTGATATGCAGCAACAATTGCTTCTCTGAGATCATTGTTGATGTCTTTCCTCATTGGCATTGAGTTAACACATACCTGAATGCCTCAGATCAGCAAACTGCTAAAAGTAGGCTTTTATAGAGGTGGTCACACTTGCTAATGATCAATTAATCAATGGCATTTGATTAGCAGCACCTGTCCGCTACTTAGCATCTGAATTCTTATGGAAGTAGTAAGGGCGTGCTTAATTTTTCCACACATGGCTTCTTCATGTTGGCTTTATTTTGTTTTATGCTATCCAATCTCCTGTGGGCTCTAGCCCTCTATCGTTTGGAGACCTAGCAATGACCCTGCCTGCATACTATATATGTATTCAAATAAAATTGACAATATATTGAATCATATAAAATCAGTTGGCATGGAGGGCAGAAACCCTAGCATAACATGGGAATTAGTCAGGGGCTTTATGTGAGAATTAAATCCCAGTTAACTAGTGAATATAATGCATTAAATAATACAGAAAAAGCAATACCAAATAGTAGACTTGTGCATTGGGATTCATATGAATTTCAGATTTTCATTAAATTTGGTGATAAGTACAAAGCTCCCAAATCTAGGCAAGAAAAACAAAGCAAAAAGCTGAGAATTTTCATTTGAAATTTGTAGGTCTTTGTTTTCTTTGTGTTTATTCCACGCATCAAGTCCGTGCGGATCCGTGCAGATGAATATATAGGGAGGTGAGCTGGCTTTTGCATTTATCCAATTTTGCTACATTGACTCACACTCTCTCACACTGCCATGTTTCCCTAAGTCCACGTTAGGGCATAATAATGGTGCTTGCAGTGACATCCTCTCCACTGATTGGTGGATTGTGAAGAGCATGTTACCATCAGTGCCGCCATATTGCCCACAGTTGGCAATTTCAGCGATGTCCTCTTCGCCAATTGGAGGATCCGTGACAGGACAGCACTGCAAGTGTGGACATTTTGGCAGCCGGATTATGTCCTTGAAAATGCAGACGAAGAAAAAATAGAAGAGAAGGTAGAAGATGAAGAAGTTGTGGAAGTGGTCAGCAGAGAAGGTAGGGGAACATTTAGAGTACATGGTAGAGAGAACGAATGAGAATGTGAGAGAGTCAATAAGTACAATTTACTAAGGCATTGTAGATCAGATGTGGTAGTCATGCTGTTTTTCCCATGAGAATATTAGTGATGGTGGTAATGGGGGTGCTGGTGCCAGTGCATATAGAGGAATCAGCAATATGGCTATGCTGCAGCTGCTGCTTCTCCAGAGTGGAATGAGCAATAAATGAAATTACTGGAAGATGTGTTGTTTGACTCCTCTTCTGGCTCATAATCTAAATCCAGGTCATCATCATTGACATTGTCGATAAGCATATCCCTTTTTCACTAAAATCTATAGCTGTCTTAAATCTAATTCAGGAACAGTATTTCAACAGCTAAACTTTTCTGTGTGGAGTGCCCTGCCTAATTTGTCACCAATATTTAGCAATGAATATAATAATAATTGTTTTGTGTAATTCACAAACTAAAGGTTTTGCTGATAATGTAAATGAGCAACTGTCTTAATAAACTATGCTCAGGAATAGTATTTCAACAACTATAACACAGTCACACTGTGCACAAGCATGGTCAAATGCCTAAATTTGTCACCTATATTTATCAAAATCTCTTTCTATGGCTTTAATAGTTCTTTCTACTACCTGTTTTGATCTCATAAAACACATTAATTCCACTATTCAGGATGATGGTCACACCCTAGACATTATTTTTTCTAGCATGTGCTAACTCATTAACTTCTCCAATTCTCCTTTCCCCCTTCCTATCATGCTACTTAACCTTGACTCCTACTCGCTCCTTTACACCCCAACCTTGCCTAACCAGATACTTTAGCTCTATTTAGCTTCAGAAATTATCATCCGATTTACTCTCTGTCCTATCTCACACATGTCATGCCCTAACAACTATGCCCTAACAACTATAATTCCGCCCTCACATCTGCTCTTGAGGATGTAGCTCGAGTTACTACTTTCTTTTCACAACGTGAATGTTTCTATGGCACACTGCTGAGCGTAGTTGGCGGTAGTCTCATTCCATGTCTGACTTTATGCACTATAAATGAATGCTACATTCCTACTACTCAGCTCTCAACCTGGTAGGAAACTTCCCCTCCCTCATCTCCTCCCTATCTCTTATGCCTAAACAACACTTTAGTACTTTCAATTCCCTTCTTCATCCATTGACAACTACCCTTTCCACTTAATGCCTCTGACTTTGACACAGACTTCAATAATAAAATTGAAACTATCAGATATGAAATATCTGCACACTCCCCACCCTCTCGTTGAGCATGCACCCTCCTACCCACTGACCTCTCCTTCCTTCACTACCGTAAAGCAGTTCTCTGCTGTCACTGAAGAGGAAGTACATGCTCTTCTTCTTTGCTCTTGTCCAACCACATGTCCCCTTAACCCAATCCCTACCCATCTTTACCTAGTCTTTTTCCTCTACTCTTGTGGTTGTGGTTGTGATTTTTCCTCACCCATCTTGCAAGCATGTGGTCCCAAATCTCCCCATCACATCGCATCCGCTGCCGGCGCCACCCGCCGAAAACGCTCCCACTAAAACGCGCAGGCCGCGTGCCTCTCCTACACGGGACGCCGCTCCCCGTCTGGATGACTTTGGCTGTCATTGCAGCCCGACCGCTGCTCCACTAACTCCTGCTCTTGACTGGCACCCGCTATTCGCCCCTATCATAGCACTGGAACCCACCTGCCGCATAGGTCGCGGGCTTCTTCCACCAGGGACACCGTTCCCCGTCGGGACTAGCTTTGTCGCCGATGCAGTCGGACTGCTCCTTCGCTCCTTCCTGCTACCGGCATCTCCGGGACCTTTACCCCATCTTCCATCCGGGGCACTGGGACTCAGCCGCTGTGGAGGCCTCGACCAGCACACAAGGAGGGAAGACAAAAACTCTTGGTAAGCTGGCACAACAAAAAGCCAAGAACCCCCCTATGCCCCAACCTTATATACCCCAGCTCCCAACTGAACTTTCTTTGACCCCCTGACCGAGCCGTGCTCTGCAGCCCTGTCAAGGCCCCCTCCATTCTATTCAGACTCTGTGGAACTCAGTACTTGGTTTATTCGTTACAGCTTTATAAAAATCTTTTAAGAACCTAATTCAACATAACAGCCATAGTACATGTTGTTATTACAGCTTTCAAAGTGGTTGACTAATGTATTTTTTATAATAGCACCTTTCCATTTTCCACTGAAACATAACATTATTGTATTAAATCCTGTTGAAAGGTATCCA
This sequence comes from Spea multiplicata, assembly GCA_009364415.1. Taxonomy (NCBI): domain Eukaryota; kingdom Metazoa; phylum Chordata; class Amphibia; order Anura; family Pelobatidae; genus Spea; species Spea multiplicata. The sequence goes on along the minus strand of VKOC01005521.1, from coordinate 1,139 downwards.
TTGAACATTACATTGAGTAATTATAAAGCGTTGTTCCTATAAAGATGGATACTGCTGACACTAATTTGGTTCCTGTAAGAGAGGTGAAAACAGTACTTGTAAATAAAATATAATCTCAGTATCTATAGTCCGTATTTTCTTTTTTGTTTTTCAAATAAAAAAAGCAAAATGTGAAAAACAGTAATTTTCTGTAATATGCGTAGTTAGATGTTTTGCTAAATGGATTTGAAAAGCATCAAGAAGATACAATCCATTTTTCACAAAGGACATACAACATTTCTCAATGTCAGGGGATTTGCTGCAAAAACAAAAAGCACATACAGTAGGAAACGTTTGGAAAGAAAACATTTTCAGATAGTAAGCAGATACAGATGTAAGGTATACAAGCTTTCCTTCGGCTGCATTTTCAACATTCATACCACTGAAACTATATATTCATATTAAAAAAGTCAAGAGGAACGAAAAACACAAAAATGAGCTAACACTTTTTACATATTAACCTTCCAGAAAGTTATCACAAAGATTGTTTTGTAGTGACTTATTAACAGTAGAAACTAAATATAATAAATATTCATAGTGCGTTTTCGTTATTCAAACTGAATCACGAAGAAACGAGCATAGCAGCGGTAAAACATTCATGATGCCCCCCAAACGAAGAATCTTCGTTTCTTTGAGTTCATCTTCGTTTTCGCTGCGTGTCCCCCAATTTTACAAAGAAGAGGAGGACACAGATTGAGTGAGCTGATCTTTGTCTGTCAAATCAGCTTACTCTCGTGACATCATGCTGAGGGCTTGTCCAATGTCTGTGTTGCTTTTTTAAAAATAGGAAACAGTCTATATAAGAGCAGAGCTGCATCCGAGCGTTACAGAGAGAGATTGTTCTGTGTGAGACTAAGCCTGCCATTTCTGGGTAATCCTCAGCCTGCCATTTCTCCCAGTGTACTCTTTTTTACTCTGATTTTTTTTCCACTGCTAATGTGTAAACTGTGTAGTGCTGTTGAGCTGACAGTTTGCTGCATACAGTGCCTCACTGGCACTGGGGTGCCCCTGCCATGGGCTGGCAGTGTCTACTGCCTGCCCTGTCTTCCCTTAATTTTTAAAATATTTTTTTAACTTGATTTTGTAATTTCAGGACAGTT
>VKOC01005520.1:0-23230 GCA_009364415.1 Spea multiplicata | reverse complement strand
GGAGATATAGTCCTGCAGCAGCTGGAGGGCCACAGGTTGGACACCCCTGCCCTAAGAGGTTCTTGACCCTGATAAAAAGGGACTCTTGGGAGGTATGCTTATATTTTGGAGGTCTCCTTACATAATACTATGAGTATTGTTTTGACTGATGAAAGTGTGGATGGTCCAAGTTATCCTATGATTCTCCTATATAAATATTTCAACTTCTATGTGCCAGCCAGAAGGCGTCTTCTACCTCATGACAGGGACCCAGTTGCTCTTTTGGCGATCAGGAGTCCTGTAGCACCAATACTCATACCGGTTGAAAAAGTATATCACTGATCCCCCCAATCTACCCATTAACATTATGCCAAGTCAGACACCCTTCATAGCTGATTTCCGCCTGCCATTGCACATCTTTAAAAGGCAGAGCGCTGGCATCCTATTCTAGTGCTCTGACCATAAGCAAATACGGTTTATGAAGAATCCTTTATTACCTCTGTCAGGAAGTCTCCTGGAAGGTCATACAATTTGCACAGTTCTGATATGGTCACTTGCCCAGCTTCTTGTAGTTTATCATTCACTTCTTCTGCTATTTGATCCAGATAGTTGCTAACAAATAAAGAAAATGTGTAGAATGGTTTGTGTGTCTGACGTATTCTAAAACAGTTTAATAGGCATTTGGGCTGTTTCTTTACTGAATTAGAGATTTCAGTAAGCGCATTATGTATACATGTGTCTCTGGCATAAAATAAGTTTAATTGCAACATAATCAGTGCCAGCGCGCATGTATTTATACCGTATTTGCCCGATTATAAGACAAGGTTTCTGTGCTGCCAATTTCAAGTGAGTGAATAATAAAATACACATTTTACTTCTGACATAAACAGTGGTTCTAATGCAAACATACATAGCTTTCAGGTCTAGAAGCATTTTAAAAGCTGCTTTTTGGAAGGTTAATTCAGGTGAGACATTAAAAACCTATGAGCTTCAGCACTTGGTTGGGTTGAGGAATGTATATCTGACAGCTGTTTACCAAAGCCTCACTAAATAATGTTTAGTACTAAAAGCAGACAGGAGTAGCAGGAGAAATAATCCCGCACCCTGCTGCAACACATAAATCATGGTTCAGTGTTTTCACATCATGCTCAAGCCTCAAGTATTAAGCCAGTATCACAACGTCATGCTGATGAGTCCTATTAAGGTCCAAACAGCTGTCCATGAGTGGTGATCTGGCTACTGCACCTTATCCCCAGTTTTGTCTAAAGGCTGTCTTGTACAGCGGGCAATTACTTTCAAGGGATCCATGTATAAAGTGGATATTGAGGCAAAAGGTGATCATTGTTGACCTTATTTACATGTGCCTACCCAGAATTCCTTGTGGTGGTGACAAGACCATGAGATTTCTGAGGGAAAAACAAGCCTTCTGGCTTGTCTGGTGTCTGTAGATGAGTGTTTTATAATGCATCTACCACCCACATCATGCTACTGCACGGTTCAAGATGAGAAAGCAGCAGACTGAAGTAAGATACTTTACTGCAGGTTCTTATAACAGGAGAAGACACGTAAACCAACAGCAAAGCACATTACAAAAACTCAGGGTGCTTTTTCACAGACCTATGATCAGGGGGCTCTGGGCAGAAGCAGATTAACAACGGGTGAAAAGAAGGTCTCAGCTGGCCCTGTATAATGTATAGGCAAAGTGAAAGAGTCCTTAAAATTCTCCTCACTCATTAGTCTAATCAATATGCAGGGTTGGCTCTGTATACTGAGAATGAGGGAAGTCACTGCTGAACAAAGACACCGCAAAAACATGAAATTTATGCTTTTATAAATTTATTTTGTTAAAAAAGCCCTGGTTCCTTAAGGGGTTAAAGTACTCAAATAGTACTTTAATATACATTCTCAGTGTCCCAGGGATATTTAACTGCCCCCTTAACATTATGTTCCCAAAGTGCCATTGAGGCTGCCATCAAGATTACACTTTTATTTGTCTTTACTAAAAATGTTTACACTGCATTAAAGTTAAGAAGCCATTAGAGTGTCTCTTCTGCAAAATATTTATTCAGTATCAGTTTAAAGGACACTCCGGCCACCATATGCACTTTAATGGAAATGATATCTGTGGGTCACACAGCAAATATGCATCCTTTCCCTACTAGTCAGCTATTTACATTGCAGGATATGCATTCAGCTTGCATACCCACGGACAGCCAACTCCAGCACTGGATTCTGTGAGAAGTCCAGAAACTTTCAAGCAAATCACCTTCCTTTTGGTCTTCTGATTCACTTCATGAAGATTTTGACTAAGACTGAATCAAGGATTTGGGATTTTTACATTACATTACTTTTTTTCTCGCAGTTGGATGAGTGAGTGCACTAAACTTTTCTGCTTCTGAGGATTTTCAATAAAAATGTAGGCCGGTCCTTAGGAGATTATTCAGTAACACCTCACAGTTTAGATGTTAAGACAGATGATCGCTTAATTTGATTCCCGTGACAAAGCCGTGAAATGCAATTCTGGTTTTGTGTGTGTTATTTTTTTCTTCTGGTTGAAGTGCTTGCTCGTTTATTTTAACCTACGTATACATCTGTTAGCTATCCTTGCTTCTAACTACTTATAGCAGCCGGACAATTACAATGGTGAAGTGGCTGGTGTGACTTGTCATTGCACATTCAGGACTGTTGGCAGTTACAGTGGTGGTCTATATTGTAGTAAAATATTTTCAGCTCACATTATATGGAACAAGCAAAGAATAGGAAAGAAAACAGAGGTTCAGAAGACTGATAAACGTGGACATGAGTAATTACCACACGTTGAACAGGTAGATTATTTTCAGTTTCAAACTATTATTTTAGATGTTAAGTTTATAGCTTTTTTTTTAATCCCATACATTTATTGCTACTTACCTATCCACTAACTGTCCAAGCACCAGCTGGATATTTTTGTCTAGTTTTACAAGCTCATTGGCCCTGCTTTCAATATGAGTCAGGTCAACGTTCACCACCTAAACATAAGAAAACATGCTCATAAAAACCGAAATTACAAGTATTTATACTCAACCATCCTGTCAAAACACCCCTTGAATTAGATAAGTCAATGCAGTGTTACTTGAATCATTCATCGGGTTCAAAATGTTTCCATTCCTCACAAAAAAAGCTTTGACTTCTTAAATCATGTCAACAAATGTTGAGAGGGGGGGCGAGAAGATACAAAAAGGCTTTCCTGCCTCTCCCCTCACCCGCACACTTTTGGACTTCCATGGTAACGCCGCTGAACACAAGCCAAAGATCACAATGCCAAACGTCCGCTGGAGGGTCTAAAGAACACCTCAGCGGACTCTGTAGTGATGAATCATCTGGAAGGTTGATGGATGGATCTGGGTTTGGCAAGGAGACCGCTACCTGATGGATTGCACAGTGCCTGCTGTAGAGTGGGCAAGGAGTTTGGTGGAGAAGGCATAATACTCCGGGGCTGTTTTTTCAGTGTTTGGGTAGGCCCTTCCATGTACCCTTTCAGGTTCATGTGAAGGGTATGTGCTACAGCATGCAAACACATTTTAGACAACTGTATGCTTCCGACTCTGGGGTTGGCCCTTTTCTAGTTCCAGCATGACTGTGTCACTGTGCATAAAGCAAGGTCCGTAAACACATGGTATGATGAGTTTGTTGTGGGGAAAACTTTAGTAGTCTGCACAGAGCTCTGACCTTAGCACTTTGGGATGAATCGGAATGTCGATTGCAGGCCAGGCTTTCTCGTCCAACAGCAGTGCCTGGCCTTGCAAACGGTCTTTTGGCTGAAAGGGTACAAATTCTATAGCCGCAAGGGTAGGGGCAACTCCATATTAATGTCCATAGTTTTGGAATGGGAAGCATAACAAGCATGCATAGCTATGATGGTCAGTTGTCCACGTACGTTTGGTCATATAGTGTACTTTGGATCATTTTATAGCAATGCTTATGAAGTCCTTCTTGTTAGAAAACATGTTATTATGTAAACAAATCTTAAAGAATGTTCCTCAAAACTCATTTTATATAATACTAGTAATAAAAATGGTGGGAGTTTTCCTTTATGCATATATAGTTAAAGAATCTCTTATATCTTAAACAGATCAAAAGACTAATTTAGACTTGATATGACCACAAGAACACATGATTTAAAAAGGCATAGTTTTCCTACTGTGGTGAGAAAAAAATTCCATATGTATTTTATATACAGAGAGCTGATATTCTTTTTCAGAGTTTTTTTTAATAACAACAACATTTCAAACTAATATTCATTACTTTTCTTTAGTAGCGATATGATAAACGATATTTGCCTTGATATGCTAGTAGAAAAATAATCTTTTATTTATGAGAAAAGCACATCCGATGTTACTGCTACATTTGTAGATTGTTTTTTTTTTTGTCCTTGGAAAACCTATCATCATAGTAAGTACAGATAAAATGACACCAATATAAGACATATCATAAATATTGTTTAAAAGTTTGTTGAGTTTCCAGACAGCTCCAAAAAAACTTACTGTACACTGCCAGATATTCACCCACCACCCTGCTAGACGTTTTTATAACAAATTGCTCAGAAGCACATTGGCATGAGTCATGTGTAATTTATGAAAGAAGGCAAGGTTTCAAATACTTGTTAAAAGTATGTTAAACTTGTGGTAATCATCTTTTTGCTAAATCAGCAAACTGGACATTTTTTTTAACAATCTAAATCATAGCAATGCTTCTTAGGCACATTTCGCCAAATAGTTACAAAAACCCAGTACACCTAGTCTATCTTGATTTTTTATTATTATTATTTTTAGTTATTACTGTTATACAGCTCCACAACCTCTTGTCATAGCATATCTAATATATCTGTTTTGATCACGAAAAGCCCATGCAATATTAGACTTCATACTATTACACATCAAGGAAATGTAAAGTTACAGAAATATTCAAGGAAAGAGGGTAAAACACAAATATTTTACATATACACCAAGCTACGTTCCATTTAATCAAATATCAGAAGTTAACATGTAGAGAATAACTTAAGCAATACAATTTTACAACGTAACTCACCTGCTGTAATTCCACTATGTTCACACGACCTGTAAGAAAATAAATAAATAATATTAATTTTACAACATTTTCAGCTAATAGAAAAACGGATGAGATATATACCTACTTAATACATGTATGAAATGAACTTACCCCCTCGAACATGAAGTTCATCCCTTATTTCCTTGGTAATCTGTAATGGTGTCACATATTCCTTCCCATCAAGTGTATGCACGACATCCAACTGTTTTTCAGCAATTAGTTTGGCAACAATCTCTATGCAGTTCCGCTCAGACAACCTACATACAAAAAAAAATGTAACTTCCACCACTGTTCATGAGCTTTCTCAGGTTCAAAATAACACAGTAAAGTTGGAACAATTTTATAGATTAAAAAAAAACTATGTATAGCCAGGCTTTGCGCTTCTTCATTATGGTTTCTGGGCATTAAATATAATACCTTGCACTTTAATAAACTGCTCATAATTAACAAATGTATTAATATGATCAGCATATCTCTTTTTCTCCCTTGATTGCCATCTCTGCGTTAAAGCAACTAGTCAAAGACATGTAAAAATACATGTAGCCAGGCAGATTTGGATCATATTAGGAAACAGGGAAGTATAGTCCAAAAATTATTTTTGTCTGATCCCTACCAGTACTTTATTGTTAATGATTAGTAAGCATTTATTTTGGCTAGGAGATACTAATTAAATTAAACTACCTTTTAATGCAGACAAAGCTACTACTAAAAATTACAGATAAGCCAAAATAGGCTAAACACAGGACGGTTGTTAGCAAGCACCGCTCTCTATCTGCATCATCGTTCTGCATGAACGACAGAGGTACAGCACTGTACAAATGTTCTAGGCAGGTGCTAAAATACTGTAAAGTAAGAATGCTTCCAAAATTAACATTTAACAAAATGCAAAGTAAGTGAAGAGTAGAAAAATCTGAATCAAATCAATATTTGGTGTGACCACTCTTTGTCTTCATAACAGCATTAATTCTTCTAGTTACACTTGCACAAAGTCAGGGATCTTGTAGACATATAATTAGGTGTATGATTAAACAATTATACCAAATATGTGCTAATGTTAATAAATTTAATCTGGGGGTTGGGACACAATCATTAAGTGAAATAGCTGTGTAGGAAGAATAAAAGTGGGTGAGGTGATAATGACAGTTTAATGTCAGAAGTCATACATCATGACAAGACTAAGCATAGCAACAAGACACGTGGTAGTTATACTTTATCAGCATGGTTTCTGCCAGGCAGAAATTTCAGGGCAGGCAGTTTCCGGGTGTTTTTCGAAGAACCTCTTTCGAAGAAGCACAAAGAAACAGGAAATAATGACGGCCAAGGAAATTTAGTTCAGCAGATGAAAGACATATCATGCTTTCTTCCTTTCGCAATAGGAAGATGTCCAGCTGCGCCATCAGCTCAGCATTGGCAGAAAAACAGTGGGACCCTGGAACACCCATCCAGAGAAGTCTGGTCAGAAGTGGTCTTCACGGAAGACTTGTGGGCAAAAAAGCCATAGTGGAAACAAGGCCAAGCAACTATTTACAAAAACATAGGAACTGGGGTGCAGAAATATGGCAGCAGGTGCTCTGGACTGAAGAGTCAAAATCTGAAACATTTGGGTGTAGCAGAAGGTAGAGAATGGAACAAGAATGAGTGTTTGCAGGCAACAGTAAAGCATGGTGGAATTCCTTTAAAGTTTGAGGTTGTATGCCTGCAAATGGAGTTGGGGATTTAGTCGGAATTAATGGTCTACTCAATGATGTGAAGTACATGCAGATATTTTTCCATCACGCAAGCATTAGAATTGATGCTGTTTCAAAGGCAAAATCTGGTGACACCAGATATTGATTTGACTTAGATGTTTCTTCTGTTCTATCACCTAGGATTTTCTTAAATCCTAAAAATAAACTATGACCATGCCTATGGTCTGACTTTACAGCATTTATTTCATACTTCACTAAAACCTTTGCACAGCACTACATATTTAAACAAATGAAACTGGTCCTGTCCTCCACAAATGTGTGGATACTGGAAAATATTACATTTCATACATTGTGCGAGTGAGCTGCTAGCGCAAGGCAGCATCGGTTATGTTACATACTAATTGTTATGTCCTGTCTACCCATTGTACTGCGCTACGAAATTTGAAGGCGCTATATAAAACAATAATAATAATAATATAACGCTTCACCTGTAAATTTAGTAGCACATAGTAAAAACATATGCCGGAATGATGACTTTAGGAGGCAGTGCTCTCAAACTTCTGTAAGAAGACCTTTGGCATGTATCACACAGAGACTAGCGTGTTTATAATACACTAAAATATTAACCTGCCATTTAAATAACCCCTTTTCTGATTTCAGTATTTGGCTTAACTATGCATTGGTGCCAGCATTCAGAACCACAGGTAGGATTTATTACCTTATGCTATTGTACACATCTTTTATATTTGAGTATTCTACCTTGCTGTAGAAGATTGGGTTTTTTTCATATTAAAGGATAGTTTCACATTTTAACACGATTTTTATAAACTTGATCCTAAACAGACTAGCCTAGGGTTATCCATATGCTAAAACTACAACTCCCATGATGCAGTGTGCATCCTATAAGAAAACCAGTGTTCGTAAGAATGAGTGCAGATTCTGTTCCATAGTAGCAGAAGAGCTACCTGTTGCATAAGTTCTTACATGTGAGAGAATAAAGCCCCTTATTTAAATAAAACTCGACACTTCTGTAATGCCATAACTGCTATGAATGTGCATCTGTCAGGGGCAAGGCCCACATTAATATAGCGTGCATTGCCTCCATTTCCGTAGCGTTGCAGGCTGTCCACCTAACTCCCCAGCTCGGTGATGCTGCCGGGTTACCTCTGTACTGTATCGCTGAGCTGAGCTCGCTGGAAGTCAGCTGCCAGCCGCCTTATTTCGTCCCAGTCTGCAGACATGGCTCTTGTCAAAAACTCAAGTGTTCTCCACTGATACACACACGTCAGCTCAGCGACTACGGAAAGCGAGAGGAACCAAAAGTGCTGTTAGCGGAAAACGTTTAGCAGAGCAAGTATTCGATATTGGCAACTAACATGGACAGTCCACGAACATCAACCTTTTTCGGGAAGGGGGGGGAAAAAACAACGGATCATTTACATTCTTCCATATAAGATTATGGTGGATGATTAACTGGTTTATTTGCTGCTAAATAAAACCTACTCTGAACATGAATTAACCCCTTCGTTACCGGACAGGCTTTCAATTGTTGTACCTTCCGTAGCAAAGGCTGTTTTGACATTTTTTGCAGTGTTCGTTTTCATCTGTAAATCTCTTATTTTTTTCCTTATTTTGATCATATCTATTTTACTTTGAAAAAAAACTAAATTATGATGAGAAATGAAAAATAAACATTTTTTCTCACTTTTTATAAGAATCTTTTGCTGCCAAATAGATTCTAATATTTGTCCTACGTTTAGAAATGCCCAATGTTTTTATGTTTTGTTGCAGGTTATCGGGCAGTAAGTACAAGTGGCGTGTTGCTATTTCAAATCCGGTCAGCCTGCTTCCATGTCCTATTTGGGACATCTGATTTCAGTGGGTAGTCCTGGCCTCATCCTGCACGGGTAGGCTCCAGGCAGCTAAAAGTTCCCAGGTGTGGCTGCTGTGCATATCCATTTATTTTCTGTAGCTGCCCCACTGATAGTTGATCCTCTTAATAGAGACCCAGCACAGACAGTGCTTTTCTTCAAATGGAACTTTAGTGCTAATGCATGAGGAACACTTATTTTGACTGTGAAGTTTTTGTCCTGGGGCCACAGTACTGAACTCTCGATATGTGGCCCCTTCCCTCCCTGGAGGGTGCTCTCTGAGCACCTCAGGCTTCAAAGAACCCACTCAACATTGAGACCAAAGGGCTGAGCTTTCCCTATTTCACAGGTACTTGCTTGATCTTAGCCAAAAGGACGAGAAGAGAAGATATTTAGCTCCATTTTTAACTCCCCTACTGCTCACTGTTTAGTGAATCATCCCCATTATGCTCGTGTAATAGCCCAAATATTCATCAACCTATTAGTAATAATGGAACACCAATCCAAAATAACAGATGTTATATTTAAAGAGTACATTTTCAAAGTGTAATTTGACATTCAGGTCTTCTGCAGTACACAATTTTAATTAACATCTGCTAATTAGTACTGCAGACTGCAGTTAATACGTCCCTTGGAAGGCTGAATGTCAAGAGGGCTAAGAAATATATCGTGCCTGTAGATGTTACAACATACAGTATTGTTGAATTACCTGGTACACAAAGGGTGCTTGCAGTAAAATATCTCAGACTTCAGGTCTCAGAGAAGCAGTGCTTGACGTGCATTATGCTTAGATTTATCTAAAAAAAAACTGCTTTTCAGGCTCTCTGAACGAATTGAAGTTGACTGCTTATGTACTCAAGGGGCACCAAAAGTGCTGAGAGTAAATGTTGTGAAAGCCACCAGAAAGAGGTGTTTTTAGAGCATCATATGCCTACAAAATTTGCAAACTAATGTTATGCACTAACATTAATAATTTGTTAACCTACAAAAATATAATCCTGATCAAAAATGGATGTGAACATTGTGCTTATTTTTTTACTTGGTCATCTTAGATTTCTGTACTCATCGTGATTATAGATTATAGTATGCTGTGAAAACTATCAGAGAAGTGTTAAATTGTATGTCATGTTATATATATATATATGTCAGAATAAAAGATCGTACATTAAGGGCAATTTCTCAGTTTTCAATGAAATTATTTTCCAAGTGAATACAGAGGGCCAATATGTCAGTAGAAGGTACCTTTGTAATAAATGTCCACTTGGGTGCCATCAATGTCCAGCAGGCAGAAATCAATAGAGTAAGGTATTTGTATTATCACCAGTTGTAGCTATTAGCCACCTCTGTCTAGACAAGCTGCTGCCCCACTCCCCGCCCCCAACTTCAGTGGGAACGCCCCCGACGTCAGCCGGACAAAAGGGGCAGCTTTCATGGCACCAGGCTTACCTTGGGGGCCCATAGCATCTGCCTTTGGGCCTCCTTAACAGCCGCCACCGTTGCAGCTGCTGGCACAAAACTCTTCTAAGGTCTCGTGAGTCACGTGCACTGCCTCACAATCTGCATTCCTGTTTATATCAAGTTTTCAATTGGGTTAAGATTAGGATTCTGCTCAGGCCACTAGAGTTGCTCCACACCAAACTCAGCAATTTATGCTGAGTATTTATGGACCCTGCTTTGTGCAACAGGGTCACATTCATGCTGGGACAGGAAAGGTCTGGAAGCATACAATTGTCTAAAATGTCTCTGTTTGCTGTTCACTAGAACTAAGGATTGTAGCCCAAACCTTGTTAAGCCCAAAATCCCCAAACCATTACCAAACTTTACAGTGGCACTCTGCATTCCAGTAGGTCACACTCTCCTGGCATTCTTTTAGATTCGTCCATCAGACTTCTAGATAGTGACATGTGATCTATCACGCCAGAGGACGTGCGTCTACTGCTCCAGAGACCAATGGTGTGTGCCTTGCATCACTCCAGCCGAAGCTTGGCATTACACATCATGTTCTTTGATTTGTGTTCAGTGCTTGTGCTGATGTTGCTTCCAGAGGCAGTTTGGAACTCTGCAGTAAGTAATGCTGCAGAGGACAGGAAATAGCCAGATTGCTTTGGGAGGGAGTGATGAAACAGAAGTATGTATATAAGGCCAGTTAAAGGGACATCTAACGTTCTCCAGCCCGTCTATGTAGAGAGATGCAGGGCCGGACTAGCCCAACGGGATACCGGGAAATTTCCCAGTGGGCCGGTCGCAGGAGAAAAACCTTCAAAACAGCCTCTGAGCGGCTGTGAGCGGTATTGAAACCGGCACCCAGGCCGCCTTCTCCAGCCGCCGGTGCCTAATGAAGTTAAGGGGGCCGGTGCACACACCGCGCCGCCCAATGGCAGTGCCTCAGCACTTCGTCCCACATCTTAAAAGGGGTGGGGCGAAGAGCTGAGGCACGACCATTGGGCGGCGCGCAACTCGTGCTTGAAATACCCGCCCTCTTAACTTCATGAAATCCGCCGCCTCCAACCTGCTGCCCCACCGAAGACGACCCCAGAAGCAGTGGTAATGCGTCGCTCGGGGGGCCAAGCAGTGTCCATTATATGCCCTTTTCAACACCCTGTCATGCCACTTTCTTAGCCTCTAGAAATGGCATTTTAACCCTCCTATATATAGCCACCTCTTATCCCATCACCGACAGAACACTGTCCATGCTGTACATACACACACAGGACAAGAATTCCGACTTGCTCACATCACACAAAGGAACACCATTCCCATGCTTACACACACACACAAGTACACAACTATGCTGACACACACAAGTACACATCCATGCTCACACAGAAAATTACACATCCATGCTCACATACATACATAAATACAAAAACACATATACTGGTACATACATACCCCCACCCCGGCTTACTTCTAACCGCTCCTTCACCGTGGGGTCGGAAGGGCCTTATCTAAACAATTTTGAATCAGCACAGGGAATCAGGAACAAGAGGCACGGACTCCATCGCAGCTCTCACCGTAGATAGACATTACCATAAAAATGTAATGGTTTTGTGAAACAAATGTACATCTAACTTATGGGAAATTATGGAAATGTTATAAAAATTTGGTATTTCTGAAATCAGGACACCTGAACTGATACATCTTGAGGGGATTTCCTGTCACTTTATCTAATTTTGTAAGGTTTCAGAGTAGAAAATATATGAGTAATGTGGGGTTTTTTTTTCTTTCTTTCTCTAGTCTTTACTAAGTTTCTCATCCGAAATTTTCAACTAATCATTTAACTATGTTATAAAAATAAAGCTTTATCTCCCTTGAAAAAAAACAAAGATTATGTTTTCATGGGCACACTATTCACAAGAAAAGGAAAGACAGCCGAGCCCACATACTGCAAAAATGCTCCGCAACTTAAGGTACCAAATACCCCAGGGACTGAAGGGGTTAAATCACAGGCAGCTTGTTTACTTATAATTGATTGGACAAAATGAAAGGGAGGGATTTATTCTGCATGACCTCATGGCACCTTTAAACACTACGGGAGACATTTTTCAATAGGGCATTTCTCACCTATGTATACATTCAGGTCATCCGGGATCTGTGCTGATCTTTTCCTGAATGTATGCTTTTGTATGTGATAACAAAATGTATTTTCTCCGCCTCCACCTTATACCGTTAATAATAGCCAAACGATACCCAACCTTATGGTGCCCACGTCAAATATGGCGCCATAACCTTCATAGAACTATTTCCGGGACCGGGTACCTATATATATATGGTGCCGCCGGCACAATAGTTCATAACAGTGATCATGATAAAGCTGGTTTTGGTGGTCGGGCTGTGTGCCCTCGCAGTTGTGGCTACTGGCCAGAGGAGGCCTCTGGGGGCCCCGGCTAATGCCGATCCCAGCGAAGAGGGTGTACGTAGGGCAATGTCGTTCGCCCTCCATGAATATAACAAAGGTACCAACGATATGTTCGCCAGCAAAATAGAGAAGATCAACAGCGTGACGAAGCAGGTTCGTGCGGTGATGGGGGCACAATTGGCCGGGTGCTATGGGATAAGCGGGCGGCGTAGTGATCTTTAAACCGGGTGTCTGTACCGATGTTTGTTACTCCCGAGTCAGCAGGCGGTAACCAGGGCAGGCGGCATTCTAAGTGCAACCGCTCCCCTCCCCAGCCCCCGCTTGTATTTTAGGGGTCATGTGACGGGTGACTTAAATTTGTAGGAAACTTACCCCCCCCCTCCAGGCTCTGTGTGATCTCTGAGGAATAAAACGCGTTTACTGTTTTCTTGAGGTGGGTTAAGTAAACTACGCGTTAAAACATCTCTATGTATCGGTATGGAGGTCCTATATTCCTTGTGCCAGCTTCATGTTGGCTTTTCAATCGCTTCTCCCTCTCTGAAGGTCGGGATCCTAAACACTTTTGCGCAGGGATCTCTTTTATGCGTGCACTTTTGTGGTACATTTATGTATAGTGGTAAGGAGTATGATGGCAGTGAATAGCTGCGTAGAATATAAATGTTCAAATACATTCAAGAGAGGATTGTGCAATATTTTTTTCCTCCCTTTTTAAATCTGCTGGTACTTTCCATTCTAGAAGAATTTCTCTAGTCCTGTGGCAATGGCATTGAGGATATATTAATGCAGTTACTTTTTGCTGCCAACCTTGGATGTCCAGCCATGTTTGGGTGGTAGTGCTGTCGCCCCCCCCCCAAAATAATCAAATGGCAGCTTACCCCCTGCTGCCATATATAGAATACCATTTTGTTATATATTCTTTTTTACAAAGTGCCTGCAGCGTTATTACAATGTCATAAGATCAACCTGTTCTAATACTGGTATAGAATTTTTTTACTAAGCTCCTGCACATTTTTTATCTTCTTTTTCTGTAGATTGTCTCTGGAGTTAATTACGTGTTTGATGTTGACATCACTCGTACTAAATGCAGAAAGCCAACAACTGACCTGGCGAACTGCGAATCCTATTCCGATCCAGGCTCGTCTAAGGTATTGTACTACATGAGCGTTTTGTAGATGCCAAATGCGGTTGTCTGGGTTGCAGTTGCTGATATGCGTTTTCTGTAGCTACTGTACAACATTGTCTTTATTGCTGTCTGCAAGTGCCATGAAAAGTTTGGTGGCCGGGATTTAAATGTATTAAAATATCTTGTCCATGTACTGAGTGTTAATTGCGTTCCTTAGGAAAATGAGCGAGAAATTGCATCCCTACTCTAATGAAGTTTCTGTAAATAGAAACATTCCCGTTGGATAATAATGGGAGAAAGACTTGTAAAGAGACCACTGTTGATCTCTTTACTACAACAGTTAAAAATCCTTGAAATGTTACTCAAGATTTGGCTGCTACAATTGCTAAATATATATATATAATATATATAAATTTGAGCTGTATAGTTAGAGGGAGTGGGCTTGAAAGTGGCCTTAAGTATATTTGCTCTTGGAGATATAAGTGCAAAAGCAAAAACTTGATGGCACTTACTGGGTAAGGCTGAAAAACTACCAATGCCATTTGACTTAATTCCTTTAATCTGAATCAGTTGATCTGGACATACTGGGGAGTAATTCTCTTGTCTTTATTGATGTTGTGAATGGTACTCTTCATTTTAACCGTATTTTCTGTCTTGCAGGCTTTGCGCTGCTTGTTTACAGTGTATAGCGTTCCTTGGCTGGGGACACATGAAGTTAAGAAAACCACGTGCAGTTAAGATGTTTTCATCGGCCTCGGTATCCTATGATGGATAATTCCTCTTGCTTGGTATATAGAGCAGTATACTATAACTACATTTGTTTCTTTAGTAAGGAATGTTTTAACATAACTCGGACATTGTATTGATTTTACTGACAATAAAAAGCATTTTAACATTCACGTGTCTTGTTGTTATAATGCCTCAAGATTGTATCGTTTACGATCCCTATCTTCAGTGTTACAGTATTGAGTTGCTTGCCACTTTTACCACTACAAAGTAGCTGATCAGCCATGTGCTATTTAGTTTAAATTAAATAAAACTAAAATGTTCCCTTTTCTCTCCATGGAAAAATCAACTATAGTAGTCTTTCTTGATGTGCTGATTTGTCTAATACCGTACTAAAACTTGCTACTTTTTTCACCTGGCATTCTCCCTGTTTCTGTACCTGCTAAGTGTAATATTGTAGGAAGCATTCTATACCATTTTTGATTGTTTTATATATTCCTCTTTGAGTCTGACCCAAGCAGCTGCTTGTAATACTGTGAGCTACTTAAGTGCCGGCTTGTTTATTTTTCACTGAGCTAGTCTTGTCCACAAGTATAAACTTGGCACTTAACAATGGGTTAGGGAGGAAGAAGCATTCCATATTCTAGCATATAGCTATCACAATGCTTGCAGGACCACACTAGCCATCATGTGCTGCTTTAAGTGGCCAATAGGTGGTGCAAACTGCATATCCCTGAAGGGGGCGTTTTGCTGTAAACTATCATTTTCTATTGCAACAAAATATTGATTTATGGGAAGGGGGGTTTCAGTTCTCTGCATTTATGCCAGAGGTTTAAATGTAGAGGAGAAACGGCACTTGTCGCTGTATTAACTTCCGGTGCAACACATGACCAGGTTCTGTGTGTTTATTTTTGCTCTGTTTAACCCCCCCTTCAGGACTGGGATTTTGATGCTAAAGGACCGGAGCAGTTTTTGTGTTTTTTTGCTATGTCTTTCTTCATCTGTAATTTCTCTCTTATCAATTGGTGCACCCACACAAATCATATATTGGGTTTTTTTCAGCACCAGTGGGGCTTTCATTTGAAACCATATTAAGCTGGGTAGTACATTGTTTTGTTTGAAATAAACTGGAAAAGGTGTGAGGGGAATGAAATTTTTTTTTTTTTTTACAGTTTTGTATACATACAAATTGTACACACATTGGACCAATGGGGGAAAAATTATCCAAAATATATTCATTAACTTGTCCTGATTTGGAAACCACCCAATAAAGCCAAGATTTTCATCTATTTTGACCAGTATAGGGCAGTAAGGTATGCATCATGTTTTTAAAATGTATTTTTTTTTATTTCTTCAAATTTGGCATGGTAGTCTAATAACTGCAATAGTTGTCATATATACCGATTATCCCCTCCAAGATTATGTTTATGAATAGTAGATAAGTCAAGGTGTAGAACTAGGGTCATTTTGACACTTTTCAAACAGGGATTTTATCGCTAATTGCTGCCAAATTTTGAGGTATTTTTATATTTTTTTTCCCCCATATGTTGCTTTAGATTTCATATTATACCAAATTGTGTTCACCAACATCCCATGAGTCCAACAAGGCCTCACATGCATGGTTCATGCATTTTTTTGAGGAAGCTATGAGGGCAAAACTGGAACATGCGCATTTTAGTTTTCACATTTGGAATTTTCAGAAATTGTTTTACTGGGCACATATCCCATTTGGGACATTTTGGAAGCCCCCCACTGTAAATAACCCCATAAAAGTATATATCTATGAACAGCAGACAAGTCAAGGTGTTCAACTAGGGTAATTGACAGTTTTCAGGCAGCCATTTCTTCATTGATGTCTGCCAAAGTTCACAGAAAATGTATTTTATTGCGTTTTATACATTTCAATGTTGCAATTTATTTCTTGCGCAGCATATGTGCAACAATGGAAGAAAACGCCACATTTTATTCACCAACACCCCCCCGGTTCCAACAAGGCCTCACATGCATGGTCCATGCATTTTTTGAGAAGGCTATGAGGGCAAAACTGGAACATGCGCATTTCATGTTCTACTTGATAGCCTCTCCACTAAGTAAAGCTAAAGCAAAGCCAACAACCTAGGCCTTTTCCACAATGCTCAATGTAAAATGAAATACACACTGCAATTTTACTGACAATTACTTCCACAGTATAGGTGATGCTGCTGCTTCAATATATGTATATATATATATAGTGTAATACACATACAAATCTTCTATAATATCTATAGAATCCTTCCCATAAGGTAGCCAACTGAAATTTAAAGGGAGCTCTCAGCTGTTATTAAAGTGCATAGTTTTGTCCCTTTCAAACATCCTGTTTGTTGATTTATTTAAAATGGAGCCCCACCTGGCATGTTTGCCTTCAAGTTCTTGTCATAAGCAAAGTTGACGCCAGTTGGTATGCTGTATGTAATTAAATGCTAGTTGGAAATACTGAAACAGTATGGTTAAAATAAACCTATTTTAGGGGAAAGTTATTCAACTTCAACATATTAGATTATGGAGGCTTGGCCAGGGAGACAATTGTTTTTACGAGCTTGCTCTCATAGGTGGGAATTTAGTGGGTTTATGTAATGTGTAAAAATGGACAAATTGTTTTGCTAGATTCTCATTCTTTCTAGACCAGTATCACACTGTCAATTTATCAGCAATGTAATGTATGTCCATGCAGTGTGTTATGTACAAAAATGTGGAACTCATGCTGATCTTGAAATTTGGTGGCTTACATAGGTATAAATTTGGCATTTTGGAGAGTTTCTGTGGGATTTGTTGCTCATTCATCCAGTAGAGCATTTGTGAGGTCAGGGACTGATGTGGAATGAGAAGGCCTGGCTCACAATCTCCGTTCCAGTTCATCCCAAAGGTGTTTGATGGGGTTGAGGTCAGGACTCTGTGCGGGTCTATCAAGTTCTTTCACACCAGACTCATACAACTATGTATTCATGGACCTTGCTTTGTGGGAGATAAAATAACCCCTGGGGGTTATATGACCATTTATACCCCCTTCTGCCCCCACCCTCTACTACTGGTGATGGATTTACAATTTATAGGACACTGTATGCACTTTATATAATAACTATTAGTTTAAAATGCATGAGCAGTAGAGCTATTATTGTTTTAAAAATGCTGTGGTGACAAGCTAGTTATCTAGGTTCAGTAACTATACTTTGGTAGTTTTATGGTTTATTCTTAGAACTGCAGTACATTTGCATAGTATTGTACATGACTGTTTTTTTAGTGGCAGTATTGTGGAACTATTTTTATTATGTCACATCCACATCATGCAAAATTTAATTCTGTCTAATTAAAATGTTATAGGTGAAGGATAATGATTAAGGGAGAGCTAGTGATTACTTTGATAAAATGTAAAAAATGATTTAAATGGTGCATGACCATCGGTTTCATAGAGTGCTTGGTTTATCCTAATTTTGCAGTTTAAACACTAGTCAAGTTTAATATTTTGTGTAAATATAATTTTAATTGAACAGCAGGAATGCCTATATAAATAATATGTAAATACACACTTATTAAAGTGGAAATATGTTTGGAGAGCATTAGAGTGATTTTAAGGTGGATTTCGTTATGCAGTCTTATAATTCTAAGCAAACATAAAAAGTAGGCACACTTCGGGCTTCAGTTTATTGGCACATTCTAAATTGCAGCACACCTTCATGAAAATGGAAAGTTTAAATATTTATTTTCAATCATTTTTACAGTATTCATTAGTCCTTGCGGAAGACGGGGTGGCCATTGCCTTTTGAAGGGTTCTTTTAGTAAGTAGTAGAGAAGGAGCCTGGTCAGAACTAGAAAATCACTCAACACACCCCCATACCGTGCAGTTGATCCTGATGACGTCCTTTTTGAAGACCTGAATCAATTTTTGTTTTTCCCCCCCAGTTGAGGTCTGCCTCATGCTGGCTTTATCATACACTTTCCCAGCTACAATTGTAAAAACCTCTCAACGTGGACTAAACCAAGCTGTGATAACTAGTTTAAGCTAGTTTATTTAATTCTCCTTCAAATGTTAAACATTTAAGAAAATCAGTTGCTCAAAATAACAATATACATTAACACACATTTATATTATGTAACTTTCCCATGACCAGGCAATTCTTTCTGTGGAAAAATTACATGCCTAAAGCTTTTTAGTCTTCCATTTTCTATCAGCGTGTAAAACTATTTGAAATCATTTTAAATGCAATTTACTTAGCATGGAATCCCATAAAAAGTAATGTTGCAGTTCTAGTCTCATGACATTAGTATAGATTGGTTGCTATGCTTTAACATTGGTAATCTGCATTTGTCATCTGGGTACTTTGCATTTTTTTTTCATCACTTCCCAATAAAAGATAGGAAAGGACAAAATATAAATGCTTTTTTTGCATTAACAAGGCTCCTGAATCAAAAATTAAATTTTGTATGTACAGTCTGGTTTTCATTAGAGGTGAGAATTGTGCTATAGAATTATATTAGAGGTGCCTGTTGATATTGATCTATTTGGAGGAAAAATATGTGACATTGTTAGGAACTGTTTTCCATCTATGAGATATTTCTTACTTCTAAATCATGGTAACATTTTCCAATATACTTTCCATTTCAGTGAAAATCTTTTCTTGCAGAATCACACAATGAGCCATTAGAAGTATGCATCCCTTCTGTCTGTGCTATTTATTAAATTTAAGCTGAGCCATAATCCAAAAGAGGGCCGAGTGTATACTTTTTCTGTTGGCATTATATAACTACTCGGATGTTCCAATCAATACAAAGGATACAATACGAGAGACCTTGAAAATGATCATAATTTACTAAATGATTAAAGTCTCAAAGAGAAAAATGTCATGGTTAGAGTGCTGTTTCCATTGTATAATGTGTAATTGCTTGAATGTTGTATTCTCTAAGCCAGAGGTAAAGTTACTTTTCATTATTGCCTTTGCCAATGCAGTTATGTTCATTTGAACTTTTGTTGGTTTTGTTGGTGTATCTGAGATAAGCATATGGATAACCTGAATCTAAGATGAGACTAACGACTAATTATGGTTAGTATACTATATACTGGGTACCTGACCATCATATCTACATTAGCTTGTTGGAAATCTTACTCTAACCCCTTAATGACCAGTCAGTTAACGACCAATGACGTGCCTGGCACGTCATGGCATTAAACAAGCTTAGAAAGCGATCTATGATTGATTTATTCGCTTATATTGTGTTCCTGTAATGCCTCGGTGTTGAGGCATTCAGCAACACCAAGATCGGGATCAGGGGCCCTGTGTGGAGGCGAACTGTGAATTAGCAACATTTAAACAAGCACAATTCAAACAAAGGTCAGTCTTTGTAATATGATCTTTTTACAGAAGATTTGTACATGCAATGTTACAATTTTAAAGTGCGGGCAGTGGACGATTAGAGAAATCAAGGGTCTGAC
Source organism: Spea multiplicata (assembly GCA_009364415.1). Taxonomy (NCBI): domain Eukaryota; kingdom Metazoa; phylum Chordata; class Amphibia; order Anura; family Pelobatidae; genus Spea; species Spea multiplicata. Next base: position 3,432 of record VKOC01005520.1, on the reverse strand, counting down.
TCATCAGTCTTTATCAACTGGGATGCTGCCATTGTATACACAGGGAAATATTTTAATGCATTTTCTAAATGGCTCACATCTTTTTAAATAAACGGAGCAATAACTGGTGTTTTGCTTAAGGAACCAAAAATGTTCTTCTTATTCTAAGGCATTATAACATATTTTAAAAAATGGTTTGTGGGGCTGGGGCAAAAGAGAATTTGCCACTTAGAGGCTTGTCTCTCCTTCATGGTTTCTGAAGGTGCTTGAAAAGTGGAACACTGGTTTGTGTCATAATATGTCTTGTCAGTCCGGTTCACTTAGACATGGAGAGACCACTGTGGGGCCATCCTAAGTTGCCCTACTTTGTAGTTTGGAAAATAATAATGATTCACTTTAACACTGAATTAATTACAGAAATTGCCCTAAATACAAAACTTTTTAAAAACTATATCTTACTTTATTTTACTTGGTTTAATTGCATCAGTTTATACAATAATGTTTGCATAATGCAAACATGATTTTCTATAAAAAGAAGAATAACTCCATAAAGAACATAATTCATGTAATCTATAATAATTCATAGAAAAGCTCGCAATTATTAGTAAGAACCCACCACATAAATATTCAGAAAAATTTTGTAAAGAAGCTATCATAGTGAAACACGTTGTGCCGTGACGTCATGAGGTTGTAAGGGACATAAACCACATAACTAAAACATATATACATACATATCGAACCATTAATAAATAAAAACACCACACTCTATTTGGCTAAATTAGGCCGTGGACTTTTATTTAGTTTACAAGTTTACAAAACAAATCACTTTTAACTGTAACTTTTACAACTCTGTAACCAATATAACATAAACACAAGCCCTTGGCACAAGCCCAGAGCACCAGACTAAGCCACCTAGACTTGCCAACCGCCCTAAAAGCCAGCCAGCATAACTTGAATTTTACAGTTCACCCTAATGGCAATAAAAGCCACAACAAAAATACAAAAAAATTGTGTATACATCAATAAAGGGTGGGTGGGAGGTCGCATCTTCTACCAGCAGTGTTTGTGAGCGCATTCACATTTTACATATTTTTATTTTTTTGACGGCATTATACTATTATATATATTTTCTTTTTTTCCATATGCACATGCGCCCCCATTTGTGCTGTATCAGCTTCTCGCAAAAAAACTATGTCTATGTCCTACGTCTCTCCTCATCTTTGTAATTTTTCATTAAAAACTCTTTAGCCGCATTATATGCCTTTTAACCCTCTAAATACAACTGTGCCCCATGAGAATTTACCTGATGCATTGGGTAATTTTTAATGCTGTATACATCAACAGGCTCATACACAAATAATATTGACATTTTTAATGATACATTGAATCTATCTTTATAATAATTCTTATTCTAATTATATATATATTATATTGTTTTTACATTATTTTTTTTACACAATCTAATTATATTGCTGCCTGACACAAATTTGTATATATATTATTTTGTAAACTGAAATCTTGAATAGTCATAAACAGCAACCAGGAGCTAGGGATGTCTATATTTTTTACATTTCTTTTAGGAGTATTTATCTATCTGTTAGATAAGCTTAAAATAAGTGCCAGGGTGAGCTTTGTTGGGGGTATGCAATAACTATTCAATTTTTGTAGATCATAATTTTGTTCACGTGATGTCACGTAATGTGACGTGACTCCGCTCTTTGTTCCAGCATCCTCTTGGAAGTACAAGAGATGTTGCTCACATAGTGTGCAAGCAAAACACAGGTTAGCAGCAGGCCCCTGCGGAAGTGATCGCGGTTGCTGCAGGCTGCCCCTTGAACCCCCAGCAACCCTTTGCCCCGCATTAAATACAGCCTTGGCAGGGCCAGACCAAATAATTTTTCAGAGAGTAGTGAGGGGCCAGGTGTGGATTGGTTGAACCTAGTCAGCTGACTCCAACAGCCAATCAGACGCTGGCACTTAGTCCTGCCTACTGATTGGCTGAACCTGGCCAAGAGAATCCACCAGCCAATCATTGGGATTTAGAGCCAGGGTTTTATAAGCTTCACTTGCAGCGCTGTGGTTGCAGTGGGATGTGTCCAGACCAAGGCTTATCTTTGTACAGTATTTCCCCTGTGTTGCTATTGGCCCTATTCTTCTTTTTTTTCCTGCCTCCACCTTTGCTTTTACTGAAGACACAAGGAGTCTAAGACCCTATCGTCTCCAATAATACTAATGTCTTTTCCTTCACTTATCATCAGTAGTCCTTCTTCTTTCCATAGCTTTAACGTGTCATGTTCAATCCCTTTTCTGTTGTGTCTTTGAAGCTAACTGCCTTGATGTGTGAATACTAGGCCCATTAGAAGGCAAGTGCAACAGTACAAACAGTGGGGTTTATTCGCTAAGGCAAGAGTTTGCAGAAGGGTTTCCATTTCAAATACCTTACTTTGCTGTACACCTTACTTTGTCAGTGTTAGCCAGGGCTAACACTGGCCGCTTTCTCCAGGAGGCAGCTGAGCTGGCAGAGTATAACACAAGAGTCAATGGGCTTGTGCAAGGTGGTTGAACTCTCCATTGTACAGGGTAGCCTGGGCTTTCTGCGCTAAAGCTGACCAAAATGTTTTTTGTAACATCAGACCTCAATCAGTCCTAGGCCTCATGTTGGTTTTTATGCCTATCCCATGCATGTTTACATTACCTCACTTTATTAGCCTCTACCACTTCTGCTGGGAGGCTGTTCCATTCCATTACATCTAAGCAGTGGCGTCTCCAGCTTTCATATTTAGGGGGGCTTTCATATATGGGGGGGCCAGGGACCAAAGTAGGGGGGCCATTATAAACGGTACATATACACTATATATATATATATATACACACGTTAGACGTGCATTTTTAACTACATAATATGCACTTATCTCTTTGAAGTAAAGACCGTGATTGAAATATGATTTCAAAATAACAGCTAAACTGGCAGTTATTTCTCATTCTTTAATATTACCCCCTGCTGACAATATATATAAATATTAGACCCTGCTGCCGATATATAGAAATATTACACCCTGCTTCTGATATATATCAATATTAACCCCTGCTGCAGATATATATTGATATTAGCCCCTGCTGCGGATATATACTTATATTATACCCTGCTGCCGATATATATTAATATTTGACCCTGCTACCAGTATATATTAATATTAGCCCCTACTGCCAATATATATTATTAGTCCCTGCAGCCAATATATATTAGCCCCTGCTCGATATATATATAAATACTAGACCCTGCTGCCAATATGAATATAAATACTAGACCCTGTTGCCAATAAATATTAATATTAGCCCCTGGTGCCAATATATGTTAATATTAGCTCCTGCTGCCAATATATATTAGCCCCTGCTGTCGACATATATTAATATTAGCCCCTTCTGCTGATATATATTAATATTGTACCCCTG
>VKOC01005517.1:0-18542 GCA_009364415.1 Spea multiplicata | reverse complement strand
TATATATATATATATATAACAAAAAATAAAATATACAAGTAACATAAAAATATTTTATTTTGGAATATATTATTTATGAATGGCATATTGCTTTGGTCATAATGATATACTGTATGTACGTTTTATTTTATGTATGTGACAGGTTAAATACAAAAAAAAAATATTTTCCTTGGTGTAAACTATGTTTATAACACCTTATTAGCAAAGGGTTCTTGATTCTCCCAAATCCGTCTAAATCTCTCAAAATACTGAGCATTACAGGTGCAGAAAGACAAACAGATACAAATCCTCCCCCCTGGGCTTAGCACTTCAGAAAACACTAATTAACACTTCTCAAATAATAAAATTAGCTTCTCATGTAATAATGCATATTGCTGTAATTGGAGAAAGTGGATGACGCACAAAAGAGAATAATTCGACAACCACAAATTTGGCTCAATTTGAAATAATTCAAATATTAATTAGTTTAATTCTATAATTTTAAGCTTTTTTTTCAGATTTCTGTTTTCAAATTAAATAACTTTGAATATAACTTAAAGGGTATAGGGATGCATTTATTTTCAAAAGGACCATTATAAATGTCATTTATTTAAGGAGTTGCAAAGTCTGTACCTATTTGGTTTTTCATTTATACATCAAAAAATATATTGATCATAAATGCGTAAAGTGATTATATTAATATCAAGTGTAAGGATGCAACGGATATAAGTTTTACTTAAAAAAAACATGTTTCTGAAATGAACACAAATATTTGTGTTAATATTGACATTTTATAATTTTAGAAGAATAAACTGCATTATTAGTGTTGCCTACCTATTGAGAAAGGGGCATCTTGAAAAAAAGGGTTTTATTTTGGGTCCTAAACATCCGGAATTAGTCATCCATAGCTCTGACCCTATCTTTCCCTATCAGGAAAAGGGCACATACTTCTCAGTGGACAGTAGCATCCTAACAAGAGCAAAGATTATCTCAAGAATACATCAAATGTCAATCACTGGCAAGCGCTTTATATCGCCTATTAAAAATAAATACTGTAAAGATACATGGAATTTAGAATTGTATTTTTTTAAAACATTTTAAAGATTAATATTTAGGTTATATTAGATGTCAAGTGTACTAGGCAATTTAAGTTAATGACATTATGAAGTAAGCTCTTAGGAATTGGGGGGAAAAAACTGGAAAATTGATTAATTATATGGGAAGCTATTTATAATGGGGGGGGGGGTTTAATTTACATTGGTACAGATATCGAGATAAAAAAACCGGAAAAGTAACAAGGTGTTTCTTGAAATGATCAATTTAAGGAAGTATGAATATAGGCTTAAAAAATGCAGACATCAGCATTCAAATTATTTTGATTCCTGAGAGGTAAAATTCTCATTAGGGTAACACAAAAAAATAAACGCGTGTATATTAAATTAAATAAAAAATACGTGCTAAGTGATCCTCGCATTCAGTTAAATGGCCGTCTTAACCCTTTGAAGTCCAGGCTAATGCGTTATCCATTGACAAAGGGTTAATCTGTGCCCTGACCAGGATGTTTCATTATGTACAGAATATTATTTACATGAAGTCTGTGGATATCTAAAAAAAAGTACTTACCTAATATATTTATTTAAGATATATCTTCCCTTTCATGGCTATCACAGGATGGGAGTTGGGAGTTCTTCTTAGTTAAATCTATGTCTGAATTTATCTAAGTTATAGAGGATAAGAGAAAATGATCAGGAAGCAACACATTGGAGACAGGGAGAGGGCTACACCGCAATTTAGAAACCGCAAAGGAATTCTCTATGTTGCAATGGCTTCCCCTACTGGCCACTATGTGAACTGCACCACAGACATTTCAGTTCGTTCGCTAGGCGAGCAGCAAAATATAGAGTTAAAAATATACGAAATATACGAAGCTTAATACATATATATATCAAAAGGCCAATCATTAGGAAAAATGTTCTAGTGTGAATTTCATTGCAAAGCAGAATATCAAATTACGGTATAAGTGGCATTTAAAATTCCATTTGATGCACTGTGGTTGTGTATTAAATGATCTTGACTATTCATTCTATATTTTTTCCAAGTTTAATATAAACCATGTATATGTTAAATTAATGAGAGTCTGCCAATCTACACCAGTCTTTTTGATCAGTGTTTTGTTTAATGAGCTGCCCTGTTATATGACCATAAAAAAACTATGAGACAAAATACACGGTTGTCTAATCTTTCTGTCGACTCTTTCAATGCCAGTGTGCGATAGAAGTTAGTATGGTGCCACCCGTTTTAACTAATAAGGATTACCGATGTCAACAATGTCAAAATTACACTCTGCAAAAACAAAGTAAATAATACATAATTCTAAGTACATAAAAAGTGCGAATAAATATTCATCAAATTTTATTTCATATTTTGCTGGATTTTTTTCATAACTTGTAACATTCCATTTTAATTTTTATTTCATGCATTATTTTTCTCGTAATCTGTAATTAAACATCTCATTTTATGCATTTTTGCCTTTTTTTACAGGCCTGCGGCTTTAATTTTTTTTTTAGATTTGTAAATCGTAAAATACAATTAATTTATTATTGCTATTATTATTATTTATTTTAGCATCTCAAAATCGAAAAATAAGTGATGTTTAATTATTTGAATTCTACTGCTGACTTATGATTATTCAGTTCAAAAAGGGTGGAATCTATATTCCAGAGGCGTAATTAATCACCAATGCTTCATTTTGTGATCTTATAATTAAAAAGGCTTGCAGAAGAACAACTATACATTTTATTTTCGTTTATTAATTTTTTTGTGCGGTATATACCCATGCCTTGCGATCGGATACAAACTTACAGAAAATTAACAGATGGATGTTTAAGAACAATGTACCGATTGGAAGAACATTTTCTCTTTTTATTGTGGGTTTTTTTTTAAGCGATGCATTAAATGGAGAATTTGCTGGCAGCAAACCGAGTGTTCTCATGCCCATAGACCGCTTACAGTGCCATTCAATGGCTTTTTGCAAGGCAGAACTGCTTCCCATTACAGCAACAGAGAGCTAGTGGCCAAATTTCTTAATTAGCAAGTTCCTTAAGGCTGGTCATTCAGGTGTTGTTCTGGAATTTGTTTATTAGGGCTAGACACACTGATCCTCTAGTAATCCTCTAGTAGTAATAGAGGCAGCGGTAGGGGGGTATTGCTAGAACATGGCTACTGGTTAATAAGGATTTTTTTCTAACAAGCCACTAATTACCAGTGTTGTAAAGGAGAGACCACCACTGCTTGACTGCCATCAAATCCACATTTGGATGTTGGAGAGATGGCCAAGGATGTCCAAGCAATGTCAGATGGACATAAGCAATTCATTAAAAAATAAAAAAAGAAACATGGTTTTCTCAGGGTTATTAGGCATAAAGCACACATTCTTCAATAGTTAGCAAACAGGCACCCCAGTGTCCTTTAGTCACACAAAGGCATACTCCATGTCCCAGGTGCAGGTTTACCATCAGGGTGACAGAGAATTAACCGTTCAGCAACCAGCTAGTGTGCAAAGCACATTTTAATACTTTAGTATAATAATACATTTTCTTATGGTAGATAAGTGGAACAACCTCCCAGCAGAAGTGGTAGAGGTTTATACAGTGAGAGAACTTAAACATGTATGGGATAGGCATAAGGTCATCCTGAATCTAAGACAAGATGTCTTTAGAGAAGGGAAAACTGGTCGGGCTAGATGGACCCAATGGTTCTCATCTGTCATTAAATTCTGTTTCTATGTAAAATGCAGCCTGGGAGAAAGCAAGAGCAATCATATTTCAGGCACGCAAAAGGTTAAATTGCACCTCAAGTTTGTGTATTAAAGGCTGACTAAACTTTTATTTCTTCTTTTATGAAGTAGCTGTAACTTCTTGGTCTCTCCTGACTTCATTTATGTTTCTATGTAATGATTTAGTTTGTGTTTATGTATTTAGTAGGATAAATAGCTGTCATAGTTTAAAATTATTTGGCCCCAATTCTATTCATAAAACAGTAAAAAAAAAATCACATATATAATTCACCCTACACATAAATAATAGCTATTTACTGCTATAAGGTTTATAACACAAGTCTATTTCTAACTACACATGCAAAAATTGAACATTTTCATCTAAAATTTCCATGACTTACATATTACATTTTTTTGTTTATTAACCAAATTCATGATATTTCTTATTCCTAATTACTATGAATAAGACAAGCCTCACAATTGTTGTTTCTAAGTTTCTAATTATCTGGGAATAACACCTCTGTGAGAATTATAGTATAAAAATAGCACCTTCTATTCCCCTTCAAATCAAAAAATCTAATTCAATATTACATGTCCTTATAGACTTAATCATAATATCTAAGGCCTGCTAAATTAGGTTTCTAAAGGGCTTTATAGGATAAATAATGAAATTATATTCTATGTTAATTGACATCATAAAAGCACAAATGAGGCTTTTCCTTTGGAAAGACATAACGGTTACAAAATAAAGCAGGAGAGCCACAAGAAAAAAAAGAGGTTTTTGAAGCAAAATAGAATGAATAGTCATTACTAGCCTCAATGATGTGGGTCTTTTGATCAAAAAGAAATTAGCTTCACAGAACACACAATACAAGCCTGCCCTCTAATAGGGAGAAAATTAGATATCCAGGCATGCTTTGCACCTATTTCTATAAACTGGACTTCTTGTTGCCTTTCAGTTACAGCTGTTCATTTCAAGAGCTCATACACAACATGTGATTCTAGAGATCCAGGTCCTTAAGAGTCAAGGCTCCAGAGAACAAAAATACTATGTAGACATTGTTTATTTTATCTTATATGTATTAATTCATTTATTTATTGATGGGTATTGTTAAGGATAAACCACAGACGCACTCCCATCGCATTTTCTTTCTCTTTCTGGATTCCATCTGACATGGCCAAATTATGAACAGAGATTAACCAACAGACATCCAAATTAGATACTATCATAGTTAATCAACAATGTAGAAATATACAAATTTTCAATTTGTTACTTCTATCCACAAATGTTTAAGAGCAAAGTGTGCGAAGGTAAAGTCTTTCATTATGTATTAATTATCTTGATTTGGGCATTTGCATCTGGGGATCAGTTTCAGATGTTGTTCAGGTTCACATATAGTCTTAAAAAATACATTGACCAATTCATAAGGAATTATTTTTCCCTTTTAGGTCAATGCATTTTAACCAAAGACCTACATTTATGGGCTTACATTTTCCATCTGGGCTTTGCATGCGCATTTTTTGGAGTATACATTGTATTGCTATTCTGTAATAAACTGGGTTATTGTGACCTCAAAGTACAAAATTTGTGTTGTATGTTTTGTATATATGTAGTATATGTCCCTATTATGCAGTTCATGCTCTAAGTATCTTTTATTACTAAGATGCATTACACTAAAATGCAGTATTAATACAATATGGCTAATCGGGTATTAAGAAATATTCTAAATGTGTTGCTTGTTATTGCACATCGAATATGACTTTTTCTTGGTAGTATTGAGAAAGCAATTGCAGATGAATGAATAAAATATACAGTTTGCAATCAGTTAATGGCTATTGCTATTAAACCACATAAGTGGCCATTCCAACTTTTCAAGCAGATTTGGTTTAATAATTTACTTTTATATACGAAATTAAAGGGAAATTACTCACTCTCTATCACCATAACAAAAGATTATCACCATAACAAAAGAAAACTCACTGATAACACCACAACTAAATGATACAATTGTTATGATACAATTGATACAATTGTTATCATACCCTTAAGATCCTCGGTAGCCTCCCACATCTACTTCCAAGAAGCATAGACCCCTCCTCTCAGAGCAACATCAGCTTTTAAATTATTATAAGCAACAGTATAGGTGAGTTCAGGTGAGAATACAATTAAAGATCAATTTATCATCTGTACTGACAACCTCACAAAACAGATGGGGATTGCGAATGAGTGACAGCAGTATGGAAACTCTGTTACCTATGAGTGTCGCAGCTTGGACCTTCTATGGTTCATACAACGATGATCAGGTATAAAAAATGCAATGCCAACACCTGTTTAACACATTCAGTGTAACACCTTTCATTGTGCTTTCATTATTGAGATACAAAACAGTATTTCATTGTGTAATGCATATCAATGCTGTAATGTAACCAGAATGTGCTTATCAGTGGAAAGCACTATTTAATATTCACATGGCTGACACCTGTGGGCAAGAACAACGTTCATATTTCCAAAATGTAGAATGACAAGATGATCTGCAGGTCATTAAATTGCCACATGACACCACAACATGACACTGGCAGGACTGTGTCAATCCTAATAAAAGGATCCAAACTATAGCGAGACTGAGTTACTCAACTATTTGTTATCTGATCTGTTTTGCTCTTATTACACTAGGTTTCATGGGAAATTAGTATCCTCCCCCCACTATTTTACCCTCTTCCTGCATATGCATAAACATGATTGTGATTGCTTAGATCTTAAGTTGGGGTAATATTGGTAGACCACAATAAACATAATATTCTGGTACACTTTGCTAACATTCTGTCTTGCACATCATATTGAGCAATTCCAGTCCCTCACCATGAGGGCTGACAAGGGTATCAGGGAGACAAAGCCCATGGGCTGCTCTTAAACCCTTTCTGTTTCTATATACATATTCCATATTTGCCAACAAGTGTATTTAAGTAATAAGCGGGATTTTAGGAAGCTGTTTATGGTTTCTATGGCTGCATACTTTTCCATTTATCTACCACCCTCTTTGTAAAGTACATTCCATAAATTACATCTAAGCCTCTGAACCTCCAAAGTAAATGTTTCTTTCAAATATTTGACATGTAAGTGTATTTAGTATGATATTTATGAAGCATCATTCAAGAGATACTTTCAGGAGCTCTCTGCTAGTCTGTCTGCAGCAAGTTCCGTCCAAGAAAAAAATATTATCATTATTATTATGCTTATAATGTATTTTAATCTTTAGTTTGCAAGCAAAAAATTTGTAACAACTGACAATTAAGTAATCCCTTTTTTTTCAACATCCAGGGTATGGTGGGCAGGTCCAGCTATCACCATTTAGCAATGGCAAGAGTGTAGAGCCAGATTGGGTGAAAAGTCTAATTTAATTTAATTGTTGTATATATTAATGAGCAGTAAACAACCCATTTGGTCCTGGGACTGACATTTTCATAGTCTAGTAAGACACTGACACTTAGATACTTGCTGTTTTTGTAGTTAAGCGTGGGCTGTCTGTGCCCTAAAAAGACATCTTGAAAATGTACATTTTATCATTTATTGATGCTTTTATGCTTTTATGGCATTTGCTTTTATGGCATTCAGCAAGTGACATTATCTTATTACTGTGAAAATGTAGGAGTATCACAGATTTCTAGTAAGAAATCATTTCCTTATTTACTTTTGTTATTTAGAGTGGGTCTCAGATTTAAAATTAGCCAGTAAGTTCAATGTGCTTTGTAAGAGAAGGTATTTGGAGATCTCAATAGAGTGGACATTATGAACAATCACTTGGTGGAGGAGCTATAAATAAACTCCAAAAAAGGATTAGTTTAACAATTTATTGAAGTCTCATCGTATTTTGATTCATCTACACCCACACACACCAGAAGGTGATCTAAGTTTTGACCCTTCATAATCCGAGATGAGGAATACATCTCTTCTTTTATTAGTTAGCTAACATTATAGCTTTCCCATACATATGTAAACAATATTCTATGTTTATAGTAAAATCAGATGGCCTGTTTTGGACTTTTCACTACTATGATGAGTTTGTTAACATATGTGAGCAAAGATTGTGTATTTTGTAGATTTAGATTTGTAGATCTAATTTATGGATTTAGATCTCAAGTAGAAATGCCGGCAAGGCATTACAACAGAGAGAAAAAGAGGCCATTAATGTGTAAAAAATTACAATAAATACAATAAATACAATACTGAAGAAAAAAAAAATAATGTTTTGCAAAGAATATAGCTGGCAACAAACATTGAATGATGTATGTGAAATATTGACAAATTAGAGCATGTTTTTTTAAATGTTTCACTTCCACCTTCCAAAGACATTATTTCCAAACATTGTTAAGATATTATAAAAAAAATACAATCATTCTTTGGCTTAATGCACAAGAACTGAGTGCCGCTCTCTGCTTTCAAACTAAATAAGGAACTGAATCCTCCCAATAATATTCCTAAGTATATATTAAATGTAACCTTTATTATAAAAATTCGGGGGGGGGGGGGGCTGGTGACAGTCCTACTCAATCCACCTATATATCCAATAAGTAGATGAACAACACACATGATCAATTCCTGTGACTAGTCTAGCTAAACCTAGCTTCCATAACATTCATCCGTTCCCAACTAATATCTTGCCACTCTATCCCCCTGAGCTGAACAACATAGGATAACACAGGATCATCCTTCAGAGTTCATATACACCGTTAATCGAAAGAGCTAAGGAAAACAAATAAACAAACAACCCAAAGCACATTTTGCTGTAAAAAAAAAAGCAGCTGGCACTTGGCGTCAGATTTCAATGTCCCTTGTTGGTATTTCGATAAACGGGTTAGTCCCGGGTGTTACCATTCCCTTTTTCCAACTTCCTCTGCATCACCTCTCTGTGTTTGCAAAGGACCTAGTCTACTGGCTACGGTTATCCACAGTTACCTCAATCGTTATATAATCAAGTGTACACACAGGGACCTTCTCGTCTCTGCTCCATGAATGTCTACTCCATCTCAGTTTCCACAGGAGCACAGAGATCACTATATAATTGTCTGAGGTAACCCCTAGAAATGAAAACAATCGCACCAAATCTGAACTGTAGGCATCAGAACTACAGCGGATTTGTGTGCAAGTACAAAATGTTAACTGGCACTTTTAATTGATTCTTGTCACGTGAGATCATATGCAAATAAGAATTTTCTTTTGTGATCTAAGTTGGGACCATCAATAATACCAGATGAGGAACATATGTCTTCCTCTATTCGCTATCTGAGATTACAGCATGCCCATACATAGGTACATAAAAATCACTGGGCCAACAGGCTATAACTAATCATAACCAATTGTATAACTGTAAATTCTTTGTCACACAGCGGTCTTACTACGTCACCTCGCGGCTGCACCACGTGAACGTTGGTCTGCCGGGTGGGCCGGCAGACCAATGTTCACATGGTGCGACCGTGAGGTGAGGTGGTAAGACCGCCATGTGTGCACACCAGTCGCTTTAATTTTATTAGGCGGCCGGTTTGCCCACACACCGTGCTGCTCAGTGGCAGTGCCTCAGTGAGGCTCTTTGTCCCGCCCCTTTGGACCTATATTTAAGGGAGGGGGGGAATTCCTGTGGGACATCATTAAAACTTAAATAATACAAAAGGGGGATGGCTGGGTATCAATAATATATAAATCTATATAACCAGGGGTGTGTGTGGCTGGGGGTAATACACAGAGCCTGTCCTGATGTGTGTTTGGGTGTCGGTGTGGCAAGAGCCTGTCCTGACGTGTGTGTTTGGGTGTCTGTGTGGCAGGACCTGTCCTGAGTGTGTGTTTGGGTGTCGGTGTGGCAGGACCTGTCCTGATGTGTGTGTTTGGGTCTCTGTGTGGCAGGGCCTGTCCTGGTGTGTGTTTGAATGTCGGTGTGGCAGAGCCTGTCATGATATGTTTTCGGTCATCTGTTTCCTGGCACTTTACTTTCTGTAGGAATAAATTGAACTATTTAATTTTACTTATACGGAGATAAAATACCCTCCTGAATGTGTAGTCACTTCAGAGGACAAAACTTTCTAGGTCCAGAAATCAGTGAGAGGAAAAGTAAAGGTTTTGTGTTATTTACTTTGCATATATTATTAAAAAGGATCAGTGGCACTAAATTGTGGCTTCAGGCGTCCTGTGTATGATGACTTTTTTAGTTTACTGATTACTCCCAATCCCATCACATAAAATTCCATCTTGTATTATATGCCGAGCACTGATGTCATTTTTTATTCACATTGAGGATTCTATTTTATTTATTTCCATAAAATGGCCACCAAAATCCTCACCTGTGCGTCATCCATCTTAAATCCAGCTTGTAGCCACAGTGTGCTCCAGCCTTGTGCAGTTTTATTTGGCTAAACTTGTTTTAAATGGTTTGTGGACTGACTTTATTTTTATAAATTAGTATTTATAGAATGACATATAAAAGTTGATCAAACAACTGTCCACTGCATTTTCATTATCACCAAATTAACCCTGTATTAATATGCAATATAAAGCTAAAAGCCCATATTTTCTCTCAGTGAAAAAATGAAGTGGTCCATTGCAGGAAAAAACTTGGACAGCCCTGATCTAGGTGCAAATAACACTGCCTAGGCCTTTCTCTTTTAATTTGAACAGCATCAAATGCTATCGCAAAATCTAAATAAACCCCCTCCACTGAATGACCCTGATTTTTATTTTTACTCCCTTCTACATAGAATGCAACTGAGTTAGTCTGACGTGACCTGTCATTCATTAACCCGTGTTGAATCTTACTAATTATGGTATTAGCCAAGATATATTCCTGAATGTCACCCTTTAACAAGCATTCAAATAGTTTCTGACCCACAGATGTCAGGCCCACCAGTCTCTAATTATCCAACTGACATTGTGATCCTTTTGAATATTGGTACAGCCTCTGCGGTCCTAGGGACCCTGGGTATGACAATTGGACTTTTATTAACACATGGGAGTCAGGGAGAGGGGGTATATTTTTATAGGCATGTGAAAATCTGGAGAAAGAGGAGGTGAGCTATTTTCTTTTAACATAGAGGGTACCTTGGACATGTCCCTGAATAGTCTCGTGTGTGGTGTCAGGCCACAGATATTTATGATGGCATCCCTGAATCAAAGTGATACTTACACCTGTGCTTGCATAAAGGGAGCCACTGCTTGCACTAACAATACATATTTGATGTCTGTTAAAGCTCACACCGAGTTATACTACAGACATTCAAACTGACTCCACTGAGTATGTCCGCTGAGTTGCACCTGTTTATCCTGTCAAAACCTAGTGTATCCTTCTGCCTGAGGTAAAAAGCATACATGTTTCCTACTGCCTGTCCTTTACCTTGATATCTAACACCTTTCCAATTTCCATCACAAAATGAAGAGCAGCTGCTTGTACAAGTCACTATTTTCAGATCCGCTGTCGTCAGTGAGCAATGATTTAAATTACATGTGTGTAACCACTCTACTGTAAAAAGACATGTCTTGACAGATAGTTTGTTTGCTTTAATAGTCCAAAACCCAAGCCATTTCTGTCTGAATCTCCACTCATCCTAAATGTTTAAATAAGCTGTGTGAGACTTGTCAGTACTGATACACTTCTTTCCAGTACATTAAACATCCTAATCTTTTGCATTCCTACCCAATCTAATGGCAAATCAAAATCTCTCCTGTAGTTATTTCCCCCACTTCCTGTTTCACAACAGTTTGCAGAATTACATCGCCACACAGTTTAATGCAGGATTAATATGACGTCAAATATTACAAAATGACTTCATGTCAGAGATGTTTATGTGATAAAAAGAGTTTGATGAATTTACCCAGGAATGATACGCGTGCTTGTTCATGACGTTCTGACATGAGCATGTGTGATTATTTTATTACCACAGTTGTACTAGTCCAAGTGACAATGTGTAAACAATGTGTGTTGCAGGGTCTAGTGACTTTACATTAATAGTATAAACTAATATATATATATAGTTTATATAATAGTATAAATATAAAAGATTGAAATGCGTGTCACCGCTCTGATCGAGGACGAGAATCAAAGCACATGCTACTGATTTGTTTTTACAAGATTTTATTTCATGGCAATAACTGGTCTATCAAAACATTGCATCGATGACTCGAGCCAAGATAACATTCATCAAGATTTTAAATACGATGGGTGAACTCTCCAACTGAACTACAGTTTCTTTAATAGTCAACCCTGATTGATCAGCCAAGCATTTTGGGAAAACTGATAGCCACAACACAATTAGTTGTTGGCTACCTGACCTTTCATTTTGAAACCAGTGCTCATAATTTTCAGCTTTGCACAAAGAAGCACCAGCACCCTATACAAACAATAATGTCCCCCATTCACACGGCCTCTAAATAGTGTTTTTGACAATAAATAACCCACTTTCATATAAATACTGCCTTCATTTCTTTGGTATATTACAAAACGCCATATGAACATATGTTTTAACATTGTTAATTTGTGTAAAGAGCATGAGGTTAGAGCCCCGCTAGGCCCCCTTTTCACAGTGATAAGGCAAATTAATAACATTTCCCTAACATTTGCCAAAAACAGCAGCCTTTCCAACAGACTAGGCACAACATTTCACATTAAATCAACATTCAAAGCATTCGCCAGCAGATGCTGCTGACATTAGACCAATGTAATCTCTTTAACCTTGTCCGGTAAGGCGTACTGGAGTCATGACCACGTAATTCAGACTAAATTAGATTTAATATGCTGTTAGGGCGACCTACAGTTAACTTCTGTTAAATAGACACCCATTTTTTTTTTCCCATTAGCTGACACACTATGTACCCACTGAAAATACATGTTACAGTTTATATAGGACAACATTTTCGGAAACCAAGATTCTGAAGGCTCAGTAAATGCATAAAGGTAAGCTTAGATTGAAAAACAAAAGTAAAGTAAATTATTTTATTGAATAGGACACATTATATAAGTTGAGGAAAACTACTGATTGAAATACAAAGCCAACATATTCTCCTTACATGGTAAGGCCATGCTTTGATCTCTATAATTATTCTCTTTGCATGGTACCACCAAGTTCAGATGTGTATAATTAATTAAGAAATGAAGAGATCGCTTTCAAAGGAGTACAAAACACTCAGGTTTTACTATGTCAAAGCAAATCTCCCACAATATTAATTTTAACCACTCTTTTCAATACCTGATTCACATATTCTGTACATCGTATTTTCCATCTGGAAAACCAAAAATTATCAAGCGTTAAGCAGTCAATCTAAAGACTATTTTAACAGCCACTGCATGTACATATGTTACATTTTTAATGGCTTAAATGCTTTGGTACTGTTGGCAGACTCTAGTATATTCTGAAAATACAACCAACAAAGGGAAGCAGTGTTTGTGAGGATTATGTCTGGGTTCGTTTATGTATTTATGTAATTTTATTTTATGAAACTAATCATTTGTTTAAATATTTTACTTGTTTGTGAATACCTGCCAAGATTGTTGGCATGTTGCTCATACAGTTAAACTGGGAGATCTGCTTATTGCGCAAAGACTCCCCAAACCACTAATAATTCTCTAAATATATTAAAATTCCATTTCCATCATGTTTTTCATTAGGATCACTTAAAACTTGTTTTTGTAACAGTATTTCATACAGGGCCGTGTTCTTGACAGCTCCATATGTATTCTCTACTAAACAAACTCAAGACATCGCTACCCTACTGCTTTATGGTAAAAAGTAGAATGTGTCACACTTAAGACAAGAGACTTCATTGGCTCTGCTAAAAACCAACCTGTGTAGTGTAGGGAATGTCATCTAAATATCACATTACTATCTATAATGGAGACCTTCAATTCTGCAGGTAAACAAAATGAATCGGGATAATATGAAGAAAAAACATTTTTTATCCATTCTTTGTTACATAACAAAGAAAAATATTTTTGTGGTGACACTGTTGTTTGCCTTATTTTATCCTGAGAAGACAACACTTTGGCCTGCTAGAACTACTGGGTTTCAGAATCAGCAGGTTTCCTCTGGAACTAAAGATATTCTTCCACATATTCTACTAAGTTTAACGGGAAGTTTCTTACTGAATACCTTATTAGAACCTTCATCCCTCGTACTGATAAATTCCCAAGCCCTTCCTTGAAGTAATTCTTTAATCATGAACAATTTTTCTTCATTCATATTTTTTTGTTGGATACAGTTATCATGCTACACAAAAACACTGATGAGCTGTTGCCATAGAAACTGGAAAAGTTCCTTAAAAGTTCATGTTGTTTTGATGTTATTACATCTTCAGAGGAAATAGCAAAATGATAGATCTGCAAAAGTGTTTTTTTTTGGCATATTTGCCAAATAATATAGCATGGAACAGAACCTTTAACGTTAGATAGCATTTTGATGGGGCCTGATGAAAATAGTTTGTGTCTCACACCTGAGCATTAGGTTGCCAACCCATTTTGCTGGCTACAGTATATTTTTGGGGTGCCAGGGGGTTAAAAGTACATTGTGACAGCTTAAAACTTTTTGGAAATGAAAATGAAGTATGGAAAAAAATCAATAATGTCTAAGAAAACTAATTATTTCCCATATCAAAATGATTGGGCCCTTCAACATGATTAATAGAAAGAAGTCGTTATCTATATCTGTCACCAAAATTAATATAGAAAGAAACCTTTTTAGCAAACTAAAGCAAAACGGTGGCACGAGCATGTATTGTTGTATAGCCTAATTAGATCCGAGAACTTATTAGGTGAAGATGGTAAAAAACAAACAAGTTTAATTTCTTCAATTAATTTAGCAGCCTGTCCTAGTTAATCAAATGATAGTTTTTTTTGAAGATGAGTAATCTCTTTGTCATGATTGGTATGATACAGAAGATAAAGGTCATATATTTTCACTTCACCAAAGGTCCTCCTGAAAAAAACCTTAATTACCCAAGGTAATGCTGGAACATTAATTAAGTCCTGTCAAAAATAATTAGGTCTATGTAAAAAATGATTTAATTAAACATTTTTTTAAGTTCCCGTTTTGGTCTAATGACAAGAAAATTGATAAAAGTCCTACTGTAACCTTGATTTCAGTTTTGAAATTTAAAACAATGTATTCCTAGGGTTTTTCATTATAATTATTTTGTTGAAAAAGATCTATTAATATAATTTTGTGGAATTAACCAATTCCACTAACCTTAATGAAAAACAATTTAAAAATGACCTTTCATTTTTTCTTTATTATACTAAAATAATCCTATTTCTACTTCCAAAGGAAGTACAGGGGAACATAAAATACGGTTCCACAAATACAATAATTACCTTACACTGTCTGTTGTGACTGAATTTGTCCTTTGGATGATGCAAAATTCTCTTTCATCAGTTCTTTTCAGCTAGAGGACCACATAACAACTTAATAATGCCTGGTTCATATATGCATTAATGCATATCTTTATAAATACTACGTTTAAAATAAATCCACAAATGTAGTATTATCTATAAGAGTCCAAAATATCTATCAGTTAGTAATAACTAGTGATTTAAATATGACATTAAACATTTATAGCAACAATTAGCTGTATCTCTCATGAAATTAATTTTTAATGCAGTTATGTATTATTCCTTGTAAGAAACGATTTTTAGGAGAGTGTAATGTACTATTTAACACTCTGGCATTCTATGGGTTAATAAGAGTGAATAATATAATTAGAGTCATAAGGTAGTAAGCCACCTTGAAAACAGTATAAAATATCATAGTTTTTATTTCGCTGCAGAGAATGAACTGCAGATTTATATTTTCAGGAAATTACAAAAAAATGTCTGCTTATGCTTTGATTTACAATGGCTAATTTGTTTATTAACCAGATTATGGGATTTCTTATTAGTTTTATATAACATCAGAAGAAATCTCATATTTGTTTGCTGTCATTATTTACAGCATAATAAAAACTGATCTATATTCAATTGTATTTGATATGGACATAGTGCATATAATCACATTAGCATCACAAAGCCAGGTTTTGTTGGCCAAATTGCAATGTATCAAAGTATGGTTTAGATGACAACAAACTGCCACAAGTTTGTCATTGCCTTGCAAGTAATTTGTACTTACCTATGTGTCTTGCTGTAGTTAATATATGTCCTAGGAGGTTTGGCTAGTGAATTCTGCAGCTCCAATCTAATGAGATAGATAGAAATTCTCTCCATTATCAGTCCCTCACATTCAAGCAGAATTCTGTGCAGCACAGTAGATATAAGCTCTGGGACCTTCTCATTGAGCTAAGATTGCTTCATACAAAAGTTGACAATACGCTAGTGAAAGCCATTGTTGATATTCAACATTTTTTAAATAGCTCAACAGAATAGACAATAAGGCTAGTTGAAAAACTTGGTCAGGAGGCTGACCTGGAGCCTGGATGTAAAAAAAAAAAAGAAAATTTGAAGTTGCAAAATTAGTAGTTTGAACTAGATCTCTACAGTTGTACTTAGATTTCTGAGGTTATTTTGCTCATTAAAATTAGGCAAAAGAACACTGCTTATTTATTGCAGAAATATATTTTTGATAAATGTCATATTTAGCAGCACTATTCAGAATTCATTTTGAAATAACATTTCCTATATTTGACTAATGGGAGCTGTTTACATTAACCATCAATTATAAACATACCAAACTAACATTCATTATAAATCACAATTATTTTTTCAAAGATATTATTGTCTGCATCTATATAAGGTTACTAAATAAGGAAATATGTTATTAACTGATTATACCTTTATGCCCCTCTAAATATATTGTTAAATTGATTATTAACAGTACTTTTGTAAGAGCATCGTTAATATGGTATAGAGTTGTACCACAGAAAGAGAGGAAGCAAATTTGGTAAAGATGATGCTTTTATCGACTAACTAAATTGATTGCCAGCTTTCTAGAGACAGTTATAATGGTCATAAACCAAACAGAAGTTGGTGCATTACCATGGGCAATCAGAATGCTTAGATATGATACAGAAAAAAGTATATCATGGAGAAGGAGATTAATCAAAATTTATAGTAGGACCATCATGGTGATTTTCAGTTGGCTCCTGTATGGTCATATCAGGGAGACAACACAGTACTGAAGGATATCAGGGCCCTCTTGGTCTCCCATTTTGCACCAAATCAAATTTTAAATCAGGACAAAATGTTAATTCTCAAAATTCAAACTCAATTACATTGGGTACAATCAAGTACATTTTATATTAAAAACAAATATATTCAATGCAGACACTAGATGAGTCTGATCAGATTTCCTGACCTGAAATATCGTCACATATATACGAATAACTAATATAATTTGCTTGTAAAGCACCGTTTCTATTCCTCCCCAACTCAGATAGGAATCTGTGTCCCACCCCTACCGCATCCACTAAAGGGGCCCAAAGAAGGCCCAAAGCAGCTGATAATACTGTTTACAAGGTACCTCTTCCCATATCGTAGTTCCAAACTCCACTCTCTCAAAAGGTTAATATGTAAGTCTCGTCTTGAATTGTGAACTCATTAAATACTAATGATGAGAGGCATACAAACGAAGTCACTACTAAAAAGCTTAGAATGCAACAATATACGGGAACCCTATAGAAAACACAGTGAAAGCTTCACGCTTTTTTCCACAGAACAACTAAATGGCGCAACAAAACTACTAACGATATACAAAATAAATATTCAATTACCTGTTCGATTAATGACATCTATTAAGGCATTCAGAGGCTGAAGTGCTCTCAGGTTTAGCTTAGATGTGGCTATGTAAGGTTTAAATAGGCTTGCATTTCTGCAGTCTTTTAAATGCTTTTTCCTTTTGGCTTTGAATTGTTCTCTGTGGGAAGATAAAATGTTTTCATTCTGCTAATTGCTAATGTTGGCCATCAGTATATTCACTAATGCTTGGCTGTGTATCAGACACAATATTTTATTTACTAAATAAGGAAACTTTACCAAATATCTATATATCTATATATGACAAGCTAAAGGTCATGTCTACAAATGCTCGCAGTTTAGGGAATAAGATTCATGAACTTGTAACAATTGTGGCAACTGAGAATGTTGATATAGTGGCTGTTACTGAGACATGGTATAATGAGAAAAATGACTGGGACATATCAATACCGGGGTACTCTTTATATAGAAAAGATAGAAAGGGCAAGAATGAAGCCCATGGAGCAGCGCAGCTTAGGCGGAGTGGGCCTTGACAGAGCTAGGTGGTGTGCAAAAAGGAAGGATTTAATTTAATTGGCTTAGAGTTGTTATGGGTGGGGTTATTAATAGGGTATATAAGTGGCAACCATTTTGTAAACTGTCACTTAACTGCTTATCCAAATCCTGGTTGTTCTGTATTGAGCAATTTGGTTCGGAGAGGCTTTTGTTTTGTTTTTCAGATGGAGCGGGAAATTGAGGAGATTCTGGAGGGGCTTCGGATGGCTACGAGGGAACGTGGTACCGGTTGGCTGAGGGAGCAGTTGGCACCTGTGTTGGACGTCGTGGAGGTTCCTTCGTCGGGTCGGCCTGTGTGGCGCACACGGCCTCCGGAGCGCTTGAGTCCGGAGCTGTCATCTGGTGGACGTCGGGTCCGGAGTCGTTCGGGAGACAGGCGCGACGAGAGTGTTGGAGGCCGGAGCGGAGCTGGTGTTCGTGGGAGTGGTACTTCGCGGGCGCCCCGCGGTTTTCATCGGGCCCTGGCGGAACGGCAGCGGTTGGAGGTCGACATGGCTGGTGTGGGTCGCGGCTACGTTGGC
>VKOC01005516.1:0-18051 GCA_009364415.1 Spea multiplicata | reverse complement strand
GCTGGTCTCCACACTCATGTGGAGACCAAAGAGCCCTGTCTCCCTGTCCCTTAAGCTGCCTCTGGCAGCTGGGACACAATCTCCAGTGGACTGGAGATTGTGGGAGAGGAGTCTCTCTGATCAGCCCTACAGGGCTGATCAGAGGACTTCTGGGGGTTCGTTTTTGCTGCTGGAGGTCTGCCTGGGCTTCCAGGCAGACCACCAGTAGCAGACCCCCCCTTAAAAAACGGGAATTAACCCCTTCAATGCCGCGATTGCGGCATTGAATGCCGCGATTGCGGCATTGAAGGGGTTAACGCTGCACTGACGCTCTCATGGAGCGATCAGGCAGCAGGGGGGTGTTGGATCAGGTCCCCACACTTGTGTGGGGACCCATTCAACACCCCCCCCCTTCCCTAAAGCTGCCTGTGGCAGCTGAAACAGCGATTGCAGATTTTTCTGCAATCGCTGTTTAATGCCTAGAGAATCACTCCGTGGGAGTGATCGTAGGCTTGGGGGAGGGCTTAGACACGCTGTGCTGTCTGCCCAGGACTCCTGGGCAGACAGCAGCAGCAGCGCCCCCGCGATCACCGCGATTGTGGGGACGTGGGGGCGTTTTTTGGGATAGACGTACCTGGTACGTCCCGGTCTACCGGTGACCAGTAACCAGGAAGTACCAGGTACGTCCCGGTACTGAAGGGGTTAAATTATTTTAAAGAAATTAAACATTTACATTTATTTTTTTATCTGATTAATCGAAAAAATAATCTGCCAACTAATCGATTATAAAAATAATCGGCCCTTTTTTTTTTAAAAGGTGTGTGTGGGGGGGTCAATTTCGGTTTTGGCC
Organism: Spea multiplicata; assembly: GCA_009364415.1. Classification (NCBI taxonomy): domain Eukaryota; kingdom Metazoa; phylum Chordata; class Amphibia; order Anura; family Pelobatidae; genus Spea; species Spea multiplicata. The sequence continues at coordinate 17,222 of VKOC01005516.1, read as the reverse complement.
AAGTGAATGCTGAATTTTCGGTTTCAGTCCAGAATTTTGTTTTCTGCGCATCCCTGCTATATACTAAGCCAGACACTGAAGTGGTAGGCCTACACCACATCAATGTTTGGCTTAGTATATAGTGATAGGTGTTATGCTGTACCACCGTCAGTGCGTGCCTCAATATATATAATAACAGTAATCCTATACCACCGTCAGTGTTTGCCTGCATAGTGATAGGTGTTATGCTGCACTCGCCAATGTTTGCCTGGTATATAGTGATAGGTGTTATGCTATACCACCGTCAGTGCGTGCCTAAATATATAATAAGAATAATCATATACCACCGTCAATGTTTGCCTCAGTATATAGTGATAGGTGTTTATGCTGTACCAGATATGAGATCTGAAAGCATGGTAGAACAAGTGCAGCAGCCCAGGAGAGCTACAAATGACAGACCGGGTGTGGGTAGCAGACTGTTGGCAGCAGACAGCCTCAGAAGCGATAGGGTGCAAGAGAATCGTTACATGACTTGTAATCAAACTCATGGAACAAGAGATGTAGGAAGTGCAACCATGTTTGTAATTTTGAGGTAGATTGCAAATTAAAGTGAGTTAAGGAAATGCACCTGGACAGTGCCCAGGAGACATAGGAGGTGTCCTTTGTAGGATCAGTGATTGAACAGTTTGGCGAGTTACACGAAGATCGACGAGTTACACTCACAGTGATGGGTGCAAGGATTGTCTTCAAAGATTAATATGGACTCGAGAAGGTTGCGACAAAAGTTTACAGCCCTGGAGGCTTCATTGATTGTGTCGGGCGATTTATTGCCAACAGTGAATACAATAAAAGAAAATTTGCCCTGTGGGTGTACATAATCAGAGGTCAATGCGTTAATAACCTTTTGAGCTGGAATGTAAAATGTCTTCGAGTGGTAGTCAGGACCGGATTAATGTAGGGGCTGCAGTGGCAGGCCCCTACCTGAAAACAGGCCTAGTCAGTCTGGCCTTGCTGCTAACCTACGCCTTGCTCACACACACTGTGAAGGCGCGTGTATCGCAGCAGAGCAGCGAGACAGAGGCCTCGTGCTCCCACCACAGGACTTCAGGGTAAGTGAACTACAAGGGGGGGTAGAGAGTGGGTAGCTAGTGAGAAGGGGGCACAGAGTGGGTAGCTAGTGAGAAGGGGGTAGAGAGGGTAGCTAGTAGTGGGGCAAAAGGTGAGTGGTAGCTAGTAGCAAGGGGTACAGAGGGTATTAGTGAGAAGGGGTACAGAGTGGGTAGAAATATAGAGTAGGATGTCATCTGCATATAGGAAGAAATACGTTTTCCGAGGGAAGAAGTGTAGATGGAGAATAGCAGAGGCCCAAGAACTGAGCCTTGAGGAACACCAGTAGATAACGGTAGGGGAGAGGAGCAAGTTCCAGTAAATGAGACACTAAAAGTACAGTTAGAAAGGTAGGATTTAAGCCATGAAAGAGCCATTACACGGATGCCATGAGCATGGAAGGTTTGTAGGAGAAGAGGGTGGTCAACAGTTTTGAAGGCTGCTGAGAGGTCCAAGAGAACAACCAGTGAGAATTGGCCTTTTGCTTAAATGTGCAGAGGTCATTAGTAATTTTAGTCAGTGCAGTCTCCGTTGAATGCTGTGGATGGAAACCAGGTTGTGGAGGGTCAAGTAGAGAGTTTGACGAGAGAAAGTTTGTTAGTTGATTGTAGGTTAATCGTTCCAGCAGTTTGGAAGCTAGCGAGCGGGAGTGAAACTGGTCGGTAGTTTGATGGGGATGTGGGATCAAGTGAAGGATGGGGAGAGGATGGCATTTTTGAATGAGGATGGGAATACACCAGAGGAAAAGGAGAGATTAAAGTTGTGGGTCAGGGTTGGGGTAAGGACACTAGAGAGGGGTGGTAGGAGATGTGAAGGTGCAGGGTCGAGGGGACAGCTGGTGAGGTGGGAAGACAACAGGAGTTTGGAAACTTTGAGTGGTGTAACTGGGCTGAAGCAGGTGAGGATGGATTGAGGTAAGGAGGGAGGTTGACACTATGGGGAAGGTCTCTTGGGCAGAGAAGTTGGAGTCTGCTGTGAGTCTGAGAAGGGCGTTAAATGTGGCGAATAGACTTTAGGGTTATGCGAAAGAGAGATGATTAATGAAATGAAATATGTTTGTTTAGAGAGATGAAGGGCCGATGTATAGGAGCAGAGCATGAATTTGTAGTGGATGAAGTCTTCAGGTGAACGAGACTTCCTCCACAGGCGGTACGTGAATACCTTTGAAGGAGGTGTATCTGTTTGGAATGCCATGGCTGAGGTGGACGGCATGGGGGATTGCGTACGGTTACAGGGGCAACCATATCTGAAAGCTGTGGAGTGTTGAGGTTGCTGATGTTACGGTAGGTTTGTGGTGGTTTCTTGGGTAGGGAGGGTGTGTGTGGTATGTCGAGATTAAATGTAAGCAGGCTGTGATCAGACAGACAGATGAGAGAGTTGGAGAACTAAGATGTGGAACAAGGGTGGAAGAACACTAGATCTATTTGATGACCGCCACAGTGCGTTGGGGAGTTAGTCCATTGTGAGAGTCCGAGAGAGGAGGAGAGTGAAAGTACTTTGGAAACAGCAGGTGAGGATGGGTCATCAATAGGTATATTGAAGTCCCCTGGGATTACTGTAGGGATGGTGGAGGAAAGAAAGTGGGAAAGCCAAGCAGCAAAGTGATCAAAGCGCAATTGGGGAGAAAAGGCAGACAGAGTGTACTTCGAAAGATGAGAAATTGGTGGTAGACATTGAGGAGAATACCAATACCAACTCCCTGTTTGTCTCCAGGTCTGGGAGTGTGGCTGAAGTGAAGGCCACCGTAGGTGAGAGCAGCAGGAGAGGTAGTGTCCGTGGGTGTCAACCACCTACGTCCCCTGTGTAACCCCAGTGCCTAGTCCCTTGAAAGATTTTATGGCACCTAGGATAGGATTTCTGGAATCCTTTGAAGATACCCTGCTTATATGCTCCACTAGTTTTATGATGGCTCTGGGAGGATATGACCTGAGAGAAAATACTTTTGGTATATATTCAATATGCCTTTTTAACCCTTACTATCCCTAGAATATAGGCATTTTGTATTACACAAAACTATGACTCCCAATGCAACTACAGAAACCCAGTTAACATTCCCTACTCAGTAACATTAACACTAACATTCCTTGGTTGTTAACCCTAAGTTACAAATGTTATGATAACCTAAATCCCCTACTAACCTCCAAGTAATATGCTTTAAAAGTAATAAAATATAATGAATTAAAAATTATTCTTAAGGGTAAAAAATTACCCTTAAGGTTACAAAGTATTAACTCTTTAGGGTAGAAAAAAATCAGTAGTATAAATGCTGCTGATATGATCACTGTGATCATTAAAAAACATTTAAAAGTTTAAAAAAAACACAATTTTTTTAAGCAAGCACTCCTTCAACATTGTAGCTGCAGTTTCTCTCTAAGGTAGGTACTTTATTTTTCCCTTTTTTAAAAGAATGCATATTGAAGTACCCATAACATACTTTACTATGATTTCCACATTACTGAGAGTTGACACTTAAAACTAAAACTTTTACAGTGTATCCATGAGGTGTACGACAAATGTATACGGAATTGTTAGTTTAATCAGAATGACAACTTCATTAATTGTACTTTTCACATGGCAATTAAGGCCAACAAAACACTTGTCCTTACTGTATTTAAAAGTGTTATGATACCTTCTACATGCCCCACAAACTGCAGAATGATAGCTCATTTAATTTCTACACAAGCACTTGGCTGGGGGTAAAAGAAACAGAGTTTAATGATATATAAATGTATTGACTATAAGACTCCCTAACCCCTCGAGAATACTGGTCAGTTTTATGTTCAGCATATAAATTATAACTTGGTTTGGAGTATCTGTTGGTCAGTGCTGGTCCTGACTTTGTGGACACTGCGCATATACAGGTAACACGTTTTAGCTAAAAAGGGAATGGAATAGAATGCATAATTAGTGATAACAATAATTATAATATACATAGAACCCGATCTATTGATTTATATTGACTAAGAAAATAATATTTTAATTGGTCAAAATGTATTGAAAGGGCCAGCATTTTTTATCCAGTCTGATAAATTCTGTTATTCCTAAGGGTACATCTAGGGGTTTGTAGCTAACTTTAGTTGGACATTGCCCTTTGAAAATCTTGTCAAGTTTTTTGTTATAATAAATTCTTTTTGTTTTAGGGGTGGAACCAGAATGTGATAAAAGCTCAGCCACAACATATTTCTGGTATAGGGAAGCTCTAGATATCTCAGATAATATTTCAGAAGGAGGCAATCTTAACTGGAAAATGACACTTTGTCTACTGTGTGCGTGGAGCATTGTTGGAATGGCCATGATCAAAGGCATCCAATCTTCTGGCAAAGTAAGAGGGAGATTATATTTTTAAAGTAAATGTATTAACCACTGTCAGTTTGTATAACCATGAGAATAGTTTATGTCTAAGTTACTTATGCTTTGTTATATGGTGAAGCATTTAATGTCAGCATAAACTATGCAGGGTGAAACCTGGGTTTATTTGTCTGTGACAGGGGTAAGTTGGTTTTGAAGGATTCATAATCAAACACAGAAACAAAAATATATACCGTATTTGCTTGATTATAAGACCCCTCAATTTGAATTAATTTAATTTAGGAAAAAAAAGAAAAAGCCTGAAATAAAGATGACCCTATTCAGGAAAAAGTTTTACAAAAATTAATTCATGAAACTATGTAATGCTGTTTTTTTTAGTAAAAGATTTCAAAAAAACTATGTAATATGAGAAATAAAATATTTTCTTTGTTTTTATTATTTTCAACCTGCCCCCCAAGATTATGCACATCTGCCCCCAGGCTGCCACTCTTACCCCAGAAATGCCTTATACCCCCACTTATTATGCCACTGTGCCCAAGATATTTGCCTTATAACCCTCTAAAATGCCACTCTGCCCATTGATATGCCTTTTTAACCTCTAAATCGCCACTGTGCCCCATGTATATAGCTTTTGACCCAATATATTGCCACTGTGTCCCTGATATTGCCTTTTGACCCACCTATGTGCCCTCTGCCTCCAGAAAATGCCTCTATACCCTATAATGCCACTCTGAATATTGAGGGGTAAAAAGGCATATTATGGGGCAGAGTGGCATAATAAGGGAGGTATAAGGCATTTCGGAGGCAGAGATGGCATCAAAGGATGCGTATAAAACACGCATATCTAGAGGCATGAGTCATCGAGGATTAAATATGCATAATATAGGAGCACTCTGCCATACAAAAATGACCTAATAGACACCCCCCATAATTAACACCACCACCACAAACTTACCCGGTGCTTTCATGATCCCTGATCGGAAGCATCGGCACAAACACCCGTCCGGCTAGTCTAGAAAGAATTCCCCTTAGCGGTGCGGGGAACTCTCCTCTCTAACAGTCCGGGAAGGTATGGACACAGACAACCCCCGCTGCTAACCGCACCTGCTTCCGGCTGCAGCGAGGGTTGCGAATCGCGTAGACGTCTACCTGCCGCCCTGACCACACACCAGGGAGTCAAAAGCACCGGTAAGTTTGGGGGGGGTGTTAAATGGGGTGCATAAGAAAGGAGGATGCAGGTCCCCTGCAGGTCTGATTATAATACAACCCTGATTATAAGACAAGGGGTATTTTTCAGAGCACTGTCTTATAAAACCTTGTCTTATAATCGAGCAAATACGGTAATTTGAAAGCAGAAAAGAAACTTTCACCTAGTCTGCCAATCTTTATCTCCTGTGCAAACCTCAGATTTTGGTCCTTGACCTTGCCCATCTCATGATGTTTAAATTCCCTCACTATATTAACCTCTACCACCTCTTCTAGAATGCTATATATTAATAGATGCTAAATATTTATTCATATATTTTCCTCTTGTACTTTATTAAACCTCTGTATTTAAATGTTTATATCACGTCCTCTTCTCTCCACTAAGCTTTTTAGTCTTATCTATTAACTATTCACCATATTAGTAGCCTTTCTCTGAACACTATATTCTTCTGGAGAAGGAGAAGGGGACTCAATTTGAGATACATCCAAAGATATGCATAATGGCAAAACTACCTTCTTCTTTAAGCTACTAGAGACCTAGCTATGCTACCCATTCCGATACCTGTTAACTTCCTAAAAAGCTAGAGCTCTCCCTCTTCTGGGAGAGTGTCTTCACAGGAGACATGGCAAGTCATCATTGTAGGTGGGACTAGTCACATGTGGGGCAGGGCTAGCACCACATGGGGTGGGACTAGCCCCAAACAGTCTTAATAGGGGGATAGGCATGGTCTGGGTCAAAACCAGAGTTTCCAGCTATGACAATCACTCTGCTTCCTTACCCTGGTGTTTTAATATGTTGCCTTCCTACTTACTCACTATTTGCTATTTCTTTAGGTAATGTACTTCAGCTCTCTCTTTCCATACGTAGTCCTGATTTGTTTTCTGGTCCGTGTGTTGTTGTTACGGGGGTCTGTTGATGGCATTCTTCACATGTTGACCCCAAAGGTAAAGTGTTTTTTATTTTAAATATTTGGCTGATGTTAGCACATAACCTTATCATGGTTGACACTACATCCCACACAGAGCCTTAATACTAATTTTTCCTAGTATATTCAATGGACTGGTAAGAACAAATCCCTTGCAGAAAAGGCAAAATGTAGTTTTATCTTGTTCATTTTTAGCTAACTGCTTATAGAGGATGTAAAGGGGAGCGAATGATAATGGTTTTAATAATAATTTAAAATTATATATATATATATTATTTTGGATAGTTTATTAATGTATTTGATAATAATAAGAATGCAGAGGGTTAATTATTTGTTTTATGCTTCTTACCCCATTTCATACTTCAGGTTGAGAAGATGCTAGACCCTCAGGTTTGGAGAGAGGCCGCCACACAAGTGTTTTTTGCTCTTGGACTAGGATTTGGTGGGGTCATTGCATTTTCCAGCTACAACAAGCAAGACAATAACTGCCAATTTGATGCAGCTCTGGTCTCTTTTATCAATTTCTTCACATCCGTCTTGGCGACCCTTGTCGTGTTTGCTGTGCTTGGGTTCAAAGCCAATGTGATGAATGAAAAATGTGTAGTTCAGTAAGTACACATAGGCAGGTGCTCAACAATACATTTTGTAGGTATATATTAGACTTCTGCATTCATATTCAGGAGAACATCAAAACTAACAGGACTGTTGCGTTTTCATTTAACGTACACAAAGACCAAGGCGAATAACGCAAAGATTCTTCGTTGCTTCGTGTTCGTATATATACTACGCTAGCCTATTAGTTAAGACAAAATTCTTAAATATCTTCTAGCTCATCTCCCTGCCCCCCCCCATTCAGGTCACTGCCTCTAGCCTATTGTAAGTATTCTGTAGTATAGCAGGGGTTAATACACAAATCCACAAGGGATAAAAGCTAATGGTGTGAGAAAAATAGATCCCTAACACTGACCAGAAAAAAAAACTAACAATGTGAGAAAAATAAATCCCTAACACTCTAACCCGACGCTCGTTTTTGGCTTTATCAGGGTGAGGAATCACTAAGCAGGAAACCCGGCTGTGGCGCCTGGATTTAAAGGTCCGTAAGAGCGACTCTATTGGTCGCCAGCAGGGGGCTCGTCTGGCATCAACTTATGAAGAGCAGCTGCCCTTTCCCATTCATTCTTTAGTGTTAATGCCCATGGTTTTGGAATTACATACCCAGCAAACTCCGATAGGTGTGATGGTCATGTGTCCACATACTTTTGGTCAAATAGCATATGAGTGAAAATGATAAGCTGATAATGGAATGAGGACATTGATCAACCATGGGGCTCTTGCAAACATATTTTTTGCCTTAGGGACTAATAGCAGTAGATTTGCTAATATTAGTGCTTCTAAAAAAGTATTTTTTTAAAAAAATACGTACTGATCCCAGTTACTGGAAAGTACATGGCTGACATCAAATGTTAAATATTATTGTTAAATATTATTGAAGAATAACGCAAACAACTAATATCCCAATCATATCCCAATCATATGGCGTGTTCAGTTCCAGCATTCCTGTGACTCCATAACCCCGTTGAACACCTTCAGGGTGAATTGGAACACTGATTGTGAGCCAGGCCTTCACATTCAACATCATTGGCCAACCTCACACATGCTCTTTCAGCTGAATGGGTACAAATTCCCATAGACATACTCCAAAATCATGTGGCGGCTGTTATAGCTACAAAGGGTTGAACTCCATAATATTGGCCAAAAGTTTGGAATTGGATGTCCAACAACCTCATATAGGTGTGATAGTCTGGTGTGCACATACTTTTGATCATACAGTGTACCTGCAGAAATGGCAACATAAAAAATTCACAGCATACTATAGTATCCATTCTGGGGAGAGATGCCAGATACAGATCTTTATACTATGTATACTATAGCCTGGATGATTCCTGGCACCTTATTGAAATCTGAAAGTAAAAAAAGTAGATCACAAAAACATGCCAGTGGAGCACATTAATTGGCTTAAAATAGAACTTGGTTCTGTGAATTTCTTGCCACTCAACAAAATATCCATATTTGTTTAAAATTTGCCCTTCTAAACTTGGCCACTTTTTGAAGTAGCCAAAAAATGTAAACTTCCTACACGACCCTGCTTAAAATAAAAAAAATACTTTAAATATATTTTGTGAAATAATATATTAGCATGTCCTGTAAATTTTATAACACACTCTTTCATGTCAGAACAAATTATATTTGATCTATACAACTTTGTATTTGTTCTCTCTAAATGATTACTTATTTGTGTTCTTTTTTTAGATTTTAACACTTGTTTTATATTATCTTCCAGTAATGCAGAAAGAATTCTTGGCTATCTCAACACTCACATTTTGAGCTATGATCTTATTCCATCGCATGTAAATTTTTCTCACCTGACAACAGCTGACTATGCGGAAATGTATCAAGTCATCAAAACGGTTAAAGAAGATAATTTCCAAAACTTGCATCTTGAAGCCTGCTTATTAGAGGATGAACTTAACAAGGTAACCATAACACATCGGTTGTAGGAAGGTACAATATTTTTTTTCTTTGTGTCTTCCCCTTTTTAACAAAAAAGAAAAATCTATCATTAAGTCACAAAAAGAACTAGTAAACCCCTAGTTCATAATAAGCATAGTATACCCCAGTACAGAGGTAGAGAACCACTTATTCCCTAAATTGAGACCGAGTGTGTAATGAGCCAAAGGGACATTTTCCCACAATAGGATTGTGCCTTCTGTTGGATTTGTGGCAGGTATATAAACCCAGGAGTGGAAGTACGGCAGCCTACACAGGCTATGTGCAAGGTAAGGGGGAGAGAGGCCAATGTGAGAGGAGGAGATGGAGAGCAATGAGAGAGGAAGAGTTGTGAGAACTGTAAGAGGGGCAGATCTATGAGAGGAAGAGCAAAAGTGGAGGAGAATGAGAGTGTATTAGTATTAGACTTGTGCACGGCAAGCAGAATTGATTCTGATATATTTTCCGTTTGTTTTTGATGTGTTTGTATTTGGACAACAACATTTGTTAACTGGCTGTTTGAATCAGACACAATTCTGGGAAATTTGTTGATTGGGGAATGACATTTAGGGGATGTTACCAAAAGGGATGTCCCTATATTACGTTTGAAACCAGGATGCAGGGAATGAGGTATCAGTCTCTTTAGTGTGCTCAAAAGGTATGGACGACTCCTGGGTAGGAGCGGAGTAGACAGCACAGTGCAACAGATAGTATTGTCCGGGTATCAGGCAGAGAATGGTCAGGTAATCCGGGTCAGGAGCAGAGGTCAAGGAGGTCAAAATACAAGCAAGGACCGGTACTGGGTATCAGACAGAGAATGGTCAGGCAATCCGGATCAGGAGCAGAGAGGTCAACAAGGTCAAAATACATGCAACGGTTGGCAACAGAAATCCAGCAGAGAATACCGTTAGGCAGGTAAGTATGCAGCGCAGTCGTCCCTCACTTAGCGGCGGTTGTGAACCGTGACACCCTAACACCTTCTGGACTCACCTTTAACCTATAGCAGCTTTAAAGACATCCAAAATAGGCTGTGGGGCAGAAGGATACCATGTCAAAATTCCAAGTTAAAAAACTGAATTGCACATATCCCAAGTCTAACATTTTAGCCCCAAATAACCTGACAAATTTGTGTATGGGTGATATCACTGTACACAGGAGATGTTGCTAAACACATATTGGGTTCTTGTTTTGAAATGACATATACCGTGAGCTTTAAATTTATGCTGAAGTACAATTTGTGTGGGAAACAACCTTGCATACTATATATTACTACAGCAAACTTTGACAAAGTCTGGTAGTAGAATTAGTGCAAGGTAAATGTTAAAATACTAGCATCTCAAATACTCTGGGGTGTCTTGTTTTCAAAGAATATATGTTTTGATTGGGTAAACTGAATCCAAATAGGATATATTAATTAGTTATAGGGCAATTATACTTATTGCCCTATAACTTGCAGAACAAGTAGAATTTTCTAAACTAAGAACAAATATTAGAATCTAGTTAGCATGTTAGCATTAGCTTTTTGTAGATGATTTTTCAAATGAAAGTGAGAAACAGCTGGAGAGTTCACCTCAAATAAACAGGCTAATAAATAGAATACTAGATTAAAAAAATGCAGGGTGTATTCTGGACTTTATCTACTGTTTCTCCCAAGATGGTTGGCAGTGCCTTCTAATGCATGAGAGAAAATGGGACACACCTTACAGTTTAGTAGATTCTGTCATTAACTGAAACACCACTACACATGACACTGAATCCTTATGAAGTCCTTTCTAAATAGGTGTAATATATAAGTAGATCTGAGATGTCCTGAAATAATGGTGTTGGTCATAAAGAAATAAATTCTTAAGAGCTGCTCCATGGGGGGTATCCTTCCCACCCCAGTACTTCCTTATCTCCTCCCCTCATTCCCTATCGTTTTTAAGCTCTAGAGAGGTTTCCTGGTAGGAGGCAAATGATAGTTACCACGGGGTGGTAAACATTAGCCACAACTACCCCAGTCTAAAATTCTGATGGTGTTCAAGCAGTAATGGCTACCCTGCCCATAGGTAAAGCTGGCCCTCTTGAAAGCTACACTAAAAGAAAGCAACATGCACATAGTGAAATAGCAGAAAACTGCTGTGGTGTCATTAGTTGGAGTAGAACACATATATTCTCCTATCTACATTGTACATTCCACATTGAGAAATTGCTTAGGGAGAAAAAAGCTGCCATGTGAGTGTTTTCTATGTGACTGTTAAAAACCAAAAAAACCCAAAAAGTTGAAGGTAACTGTGAGTAAATTGTCACTCAGTTTTCCCTAATGAGCACCAACAAAACCATAGTTGAGCATATTTTGTATTTTTATCCCCTAGTCTGTTTTCTGGGTGTGCATTTCACAAGCAGATTACATTTGTTGAAAAAAATCTGATCAAAACAGAAAATATTTTTTGATTCTTTTAGAACAAAATCTTACCTTTTTTAGTGTCAGCATATGGTGTTTGTTAGAATGTTGGTGTTCTGGGAAATGGAGAGAGTTTATCTATATGTGTAAGTGAATGTGAGTTTGTTGGTGCCACCAATCTTTCAGCTAGGGACATATTTCACTGCCCCTCTTCCAAAGGAAACTGTAGAGACAATGACACCTGGGTACCTACAGGCTGTCCCAGTACTAGATTTAGAGACTTATCTTGGGAGGGGCACTCACACTAACAGACACCCAGATACACATTCTAAGGCACCCAGACTCTCACACTAACTTACCTAGACACACATACACACACACACTAGCATACTCAGACAGATGCACACACTAACATACCCAGACATACACACACATTAACCCCTTAATGACAAAGCCCGTACATGTCGGGGTCTCTACTTTGGACCCTGACACCCAAGCACTGACACACTGATTAACATCTTCATGACAATGGCTGTTTTAACATTTCTGCGGTGCTCGTGTTTAGCTGTAATTTTGGTGAATTTGGTGAAAATCGGAGAAAAAATTACTTTTTCTGTCTTTTATTGAAAAATCTTTTACTGCTAAATAGATTCTACTATTTGTCCTGAGTTTAGAAATACCAAATATTTTTTTGCTTTTTTTCTGCACGTTATGGGGGAATAAGTGCAAGTAGGGTTTTGCCAATGCACTTTACCCCATCAAGGTATATATTTTTGAAGACTAGATACCCCAGGCTATTTCAAATGCTAGTATTTTAACTATTTCCATGCACTAATTCTACCAGTCTTTTTTCCACACACATTGTACAGGTATAAATTTACAGGTCCTGTCACTGTCACACAACACCCCAATGTGTGTTCAGCACCATCTTTTCAGTACAGTGATACCACCCATGCATGGGTTTGCCTGGCTGTCTGCGGGCAAAAGGGCCACATATGGAGCAATAGCATTTTTTTAAAGTTGAACTTTGACATTTGGTGATCCTGTGCCTATGCTCTATTTGGTACATCCTGAGCCTGGCCAATTCAGTGTGCTTAATGAAACCATATATTTTTGAAAACTAGACACCCCAGTGGTATTTGAGCAAGGAAATGACAATAATTACAGCTTCCAGGTCTGAGTTTTATTGGATCAAAATTGAATAAAACTAATTGTATTAAAGTACAATACTGTATATAACATTGTATTGTAATTTTTTTGCCATGGGACTTTCTCTTTATGAAAGTTTTTTATTTTATGATACGCTATAAAGCAACCACAGGAAACAGAGATCTTCCTCATGAGCTCCCCATGCACTACAGCTCTCGTCTCCCTCAACCAGAATCATGATAAAGGTTATAGGAAATGTAGCCTTTTTAGCTGTTATAATTTTGGCCTTTTTAAAAAAATAATACAAATATTACTATTAATTGATTGGATATAATATACAATATTCTTTTCTTTTTTTCCTGCTGTTTCTACAGGCAGTTCAAGGAACAGGATTGGCTTTTATTGCATTCACCGAAGCCATGACCCATTTTCCAGCTTCTCCCTTCTGGTCTGTTATGTTTTTCTTCATGTTGATTAACCTTGGTCTAGGAAGCATGATTGGCACAATGTCCGGTATAATAACACCAATTGTAGACACATTTAAAGTACGAAAAGAAGTTTTGACAGGTAAGTTGCTCTAAAGTACAGGAACATTGACACTGTTTTATGTAACCCTAAAATAGGTATTCTTGGCTTCATTAATTAGAAATTTCAATTACTACAAATTATTGCCTGCTGGGCTACAGAACATTCATAGGGCTTCCAATCAGATTTTGAGTCAACTCATGCAAATAGTATGAAATACAATTTGTGGATAGATATATAATTGAAGTTGTTGATGCTGAACAATTACTCTTTTACTCCCCCATTCCTGTATCCATCTTCACATTCCACCATTCTTTCCCTTTCTAAGGCAGCACATTTCTGAACCATCTCTTTTTCAATTTAGTCTCTTCTTTCCCACTTTGACACAAATGTCAGGAATAAATAAATAATTAGGCAACAGGGACTCTCAAGTAGCTTGGTATTGGGAGTACCAATCCTGAATGAAGTCGCTATTGCTTAAGTCCAGATTAGCAATTAAGCTTTGGGTTCAATTAAACCTCAAAAAATGTGAAATTTTCAAATCAGACACAACGTATAATGGTAAATCAAACCACAAATATTTTGTTTAAAGCATAGGAAAACGGAATACCATGAACATCTATGTTCTGTAGCAAACACTGTAACAGTTAGAATAACTTTTTTATTATATAACTTCTGTCATGGCAGCATTTATTGACCAATGCAAACATTTTGAATACAATCCTTATTGAAGAGTCAAGGCTTTACACGATCCTTATCTAGACAGAGCCTCAAAGTTCCCACATGTATGAAAACTACCAAAATGTAGTTGGTAACACTATGTCCCCTTTGTCTAGTCCTTTACTCTGTTCGACCTATTTTACGCTCAACACACACACAGCGATGAAATGGAAGTCCCCACAGAACCCATTGCAGGCCCTCCCTGTCCAGTGGAGGCCCACAATGCCAGCACAGCCAACCCATTTACCCTCAAGCCAAACTTGCAAGCTTTGCTCTCTCAGTCCCAGCACTATCGAATATTACATAATTTCCCGGTGCTCACATACAGTGTGTGAGGACCACAAGGGAGTGGAAGAAATGCCAGCCAATGGATTTCCCCCTCCCCAGTAAGTTTGTATGTCACTGTGTGTGTGAGTATGTGTGTGTGTAATTTTGTAACTGTGTGTGTTAATATGTTATTGTGTGAGTATGTGTGTGTTAAAATATCTTATTGTGTGTGTGTAAATCTGGTATTGTGTTTGTGTGAGCATGTGTCTTTAATTATGTTACTGTCTCTGTGTGTGAGTAAGTGTGTGTAATATTGTAACTGTGTGTGTGTGTTAATATGTTACTGTGTGTGTGTAAATATGATATTGCGTGAGTATGTGTCTGTAATTATGTTACTGTCACAGAACGACCTGTACCTCGACTGGTTACACCCGCCAAAACGTGCTTCCCACGATCCTAGACTCCACAGTTAACCCTAATCAAAGCAGCCCACTCCAAGCATCAGACAGCACTAATGTTGAGGTGATAACGGGTACAGTTTATTGGGACAACACACGGCCTATAAATACCGAACTCTATCAGATAAGGAGCATCAAATCAACCAAACAATACCCTGCCCAGACAGTCCGGCGCCCCCATGTATTTCTATGGCCAACAACATAGAAACACAGAAACATAGAAAGTGACGGCAGATAAGAACCAGTACGCCCATCCAGTCTGCCCAACATCTGAGTACTTTCCTTTAGTACCTGCCCTTATCCTATATCTAGCTTGGCCTTATGCCTATCCCATGCTTGCTTAAATGCCTTTACTGCATTAACATCTACTACTTCTGCTGGAAGGCTATTCCATGCGTCCACCACCCTTTCCCTAAAGTAATATTTTCTGATGTTACCATTAAACCTTTACCCTTCTAGTTTATGGTTATGTCCTCTTGTTGTGGTAGTATTTCTCCTTTTAAATAAACTATCTTCCTTTACCTTGTTGATTCCCTTTAAGTATTTAAATGTTTCTATCATATCCTCCTGTCACGTCTTTTTTCCAGGCTATATAGGTTAAGATTATTTAACCTGTCCTGGTAATGTATATCTGTGTCTTGTAATCCATAAACCATTTCAGTAGCCCTTCTCTGAACTTTCTCCAACATATCTATATCCTTCTGGAGATACGGTCTCCAGTACTGTACACAATACTCCAAGTGGGGTCTCACCAGTGATCTGTACAACGGCATAAGCACTTCCCTCTTTCTAATGTGTGCAAGTTTGTCACTCTGTGTGTGAATATGTGTGTCTTACTGTGTGTATGTTACTATGTATGTATGTGTGTGATAGAGAGTATGTTAGTGTGTGTTTGTTAGTATGTGTGTAAGTATATGACTGTGTGTATGTTACTATGTGTGTGAGAGAGAGTATGTCACTGTGTGTGTCGGTGTGTAAGTCAATTACTGTGTATGTGTGTGTAGGAGGAGCTCGGGGCCCCATCCTCTTCCAGTGGGGCAGTGGTATTTTTTGTTATGCCGCTGTCAACATACCCTATGGGATCAGCCATGTTTTCTTGTTTCTCTATTACATTTCACCCCCATCAGTTCCAACCCTCTGTTACCATTCACTCTCCCTTCACATTTACTCTTTTCTTTTCCACTTTTTTGGAGGTACGGTCAACAACTGTTAGCTATTCAAGTGTTTTTGGGTAAATTTTTTATATATAAGATGAGAGTACAAAACATAAATGCTTATAAAAATAATAATAGCTGTCCATAAACCTTTTCCTGATATTAGGCTAATAAAATATTGTAAGAATTGATTGTAGTTTTCTAGCCATCTGCAGAGTTGGCTATTGTGATTTAATCACCTACATGTTCTCAAAGAACACAGACTTTCAAACTTGTTTGTGACTTAAATGGCTTAGCACATTACATTTAAGCCAGCAAGCAAATGGGTTGAAATGTAACCATCATTTCCATGAGAGTTGGATGAATGAAACTAATTCATTCACAACACTTTGCTTTTGCACAAGCCCCACAGAAATAATCTCAGGAGTTGAATTTCCCATTTCATGCTCAGTATTAGTTACATATATTGCATGAACTACAACAGACTTCTCTGTCTCATGCTCTGTAAAAACTATCACTTCTGTAACTGGACATGAGACACAATTCTTTGTCAGCTTTTGTTTTTAACAGGTTCAGATTTATGTTCAAATCCCTCAAGACATGCACTCTACTGCCTCCTCCCACTCTCTAAAACTAATAATAAAAAAAGATATTATAGGTTGGGTAAGTGTGACATAAGTAGTTTCCTTTAATACAGCCTTCCTACAAATCTGTGGAATGCAGATTTACGGCTTAGCACATAAGTAAAACATTCAACAACTCTTACACTCTACAGGTATGTTATGCACCATTTTTCAAAAATAATTTGGGATGAGATTTGTTTTTGTGCCTTGGTCTGCTGCACATTGCCTGGATAATTTGCATGTGTATACTGTTGCACTTGTGCTCCACACATAATTTCACCAAATAATTTTTCTTTCTGCTAATAATTGTAGTCAGCTGTTGCATCCTTGCCTTCCTGCTGGGCTTGATCTTTGTTCAGCGGTCGGGAAATTATTTTGTCAACATGTTTGATGATTACTCTGCCACACTACCACTCACCATTGTCGTCATCCTGGAAAACATTGCAGTAGCTTGGGTTTATGGCACAAAGAAGTAAGAATCCAACTACACCATGTCTGTCAGTCACCTTAAACCTTGACATTTCTAATTCATTTTTTTGTTTAATTCTGTAAATAAAGAAGGTGGGAGGCACTTTACCAATTTACCTTTAAGCCTAGGACAGCATTTACATGTATAACATATACTGTATCAATAGAAGGCATAGTTTAACTTGTCACTGTTAAGTTTTATATCTTGTTAACTTTAGAGGGAACATTGGGCATGGATATTGTGTTACTTTTTTAAAATAGATTGCTATATACATCTTATACAACAGTAGTAGAATGTTGAACCTCTATGATCCTCCACAATGTTGTTAGATGATATTGACCCCAACCAAGGGCGTAACTAGAAACCTCAGGGCCCCGGTGCGAGAATCTGTTAATGGCCC